>CP038119.1:631234-669388 GCA_004519485.1 Nannochloropsis oceanica
AAAGAGAAGCTACGCAGCAACTTGAAGTTGGCCGTTGGCTAACATATGTTCTCCGCTTAGTTCCCTTTCTTTCCCAAAGACGGTGAATGTTTTCCATTTCTCGAACCCCGGGCGAGTAGTATCCCGTGCAGGCACTTTTCTTTGATGTTTGTTTGTTTGTTTGTTTGTTTGTTTGTTTTGTGAGTGTATGGCATGGCTTTCTTTCACCCCCGGGACCTTTAATGAAAGCACAACATAGTTTCTAATCTTTTTCCCCCAGACACCACATGACTGGGCACACATTTTCCCAGCCTTTTCCTTCTGTCCTGGTGTGCCTATTCTGTGTATCTTTTGGACCAACCGAATGTTCTGTTCTACATTGTGCATGTGTAGGCTGTCTCATTGACTTCGTGCTCCTCGCCACCCACACTCACGTCCTATACATTGTACCATCGCGCCATAGCACCGCCCCCCGTTTGTTGGGCTTTTGTCGCAAGACGGAGACAGACACGATTTTACTCCCACAAGCCACTATGGCTCCAGAAATACCCCCACACCACACGGGTGTGTCTTCTCACTGGACGTCCACAGCACCCACGGGCGTCTCATTTCTTCCCTTTCCCTCCCTTTCATTTCCCGTGCACATGCCCATGCCCACCACAGCAGAACCCGAAGTCTCAAGACTCAAGAACAAATCAACCAAGCCTACAACCCAACAACCATGGCTCTCTCTCGCTTCGACCCCTTTGGATCCATGCTCACCGAGCGCGACCCGTTTGCCGACTTCTTTAGCACCGGAGGTAAGTATTCAGGAGGGAAGGAAGGTGGAAGTGGAGAGGAGGCGGCGGTAGGCAGGGATGGATGGCGGGAGGAAGATCTCGAAACTAAAGGAAGAGGTCACCTTTCTTTCTATAGCTGACCAGGCACCGGCCTCACATCCATCTTCCACCTCTCCTACACCCACCTACCCTCTCTTTCTACACAGGCGGGTGGCTTGCCCCCAGCGGCGTGGGAGGCGGGGCTTTGACCAGTGGTGGCATGGGCCGCGGACAAGCTATCGTGCCCAACCTGAGCCTGGATGTGAAGGAGAAAAACAACGAGTTTGAGGTCGCTGTTGATGCGCCGGGCATGAAGAAGGAAGGTATGTTGGCGTTGTGGCTGAAGGGAGTGGTGAGGATGCTGTCTTGCCTGTTGTCTTCCTTCTGTCGTTCTTTCCTTATATCCTTACACCCACCCTCGCTTTCTCCCTTCCACTCTGGTTCCAGACTTCGATGTGACGTTCGAGAACAACGTTCTGCGTGTGGCGTGTGAGCGCAAGGAGGAGAAGGAGGAAGAGGACGCACGTTGGCACATTTCCGAGCGGCGCTGGGGCTCTTGCTCCCGCTCTGTTCGCCTTCCTCGTGCCGCTGGCTGCGAGAACATCAAGGCCGAATACGACGCGGGCGTTCTTAAGGTAAAGAGGATGAAAGGGAAGAAGGCAGAGAGGGAGGGAGGGAAGAAGGGAGAGAGACAGGATGAAGCCTTTGATTCTCACACCACTTTCGAATTCTTTCCTCCCATTCCCTCTTTCCCCCCCTCTAGATCCACGTGCCTAAGACGCAGAAGAGCGAGACCCGCAAGGCCATTCGTGTGGAGTAGAGAAGAGAATGAGAGAAGAGAGAGAGAGAGAGGGGAGAGAGAGAAAGAGAGAGGGAGAGGGAGAGGGAGAGGGCGCAGGGGGAAGGAAGAAGAAAACTCTTCGAGTTCCCAGTCCAGAGAGTGTGCAGTGTAAAACTCGTGGCCTAGATTTATAAAACCCCTCCAAAAAGTGAAGGAAAATATTACATAGTCCTCCTTGTACGTAGTGAGCGAGAAGAAAAGAGTTCAATCGGGGAAGTAGAAGTAAGGAGCAGGAGCAGGAGCAGGAGCAGGAGCAGGAGCAGGAGCAGGAGCAGGAGCAGTTCATTATCCTTACATTTCAACTAGACAACTCGAGAGGCAGCAGCAGCCGGCAACCGCCACACACGAAGTGAAAAAAAAAAAAGGAGATAAAAGGCAATCTAAGAGAAGAAGCAGCAGCCAGATAGAATACAGGAAAAAGGTTGTAAGGGGTTAAGCCCTCTTCGCCTCTGGCTTATCATGTGGAGCCACATAATAAGTTATAACTATTACTATTATTATTATTATGTTAATTTTAATCATATAAGTAACAAACAAAAAAAAAGAGAAACAGAGGCACGAAGCTTAAGGAGGCTGGCTGGGTTCGCGAAAGCCGAAGAAGGGAAAAAGAAAGACGGTCAGGGAGGCACGACTCATTCCAAGGGATCGACTCGGATTTGTGCGCTTCCCTTCCTTTGCCTTTGATTACTACTTTGTGTCTTTTTTCCTTCTTTGTTATTGTCTTGTCAACCCGTCCACGAGAGTTTATTTAGCGTCTCCATCGCTAGATCCTTGGCCTGACTGAGGACCTCTTGAGTCTTCTCGGTGGGCGTGATAGACATCGACATGCTGCTGCTTGGAAGGGGGGGCTTGCGTAACGGAGAGGCAAGTGGTTGATGTGGTGTGCTCTTGTAATGTTTGTCTTGCCTATTCTAAGGCGTATGTTCACTGCATCGCGTGGTGAAGAGGGAGAAAGGGGGTATAGATTATGCGTGGTTTGTATGCTGTGGTTGCGGAAAGAGGGGCTGGCATGATGAACAAATTGTGAGGGAACAAAGTAGGAAAACAGCGGGCAGAGCGGCTTGCTGCATGAGGTGCATCTGTTGGTTGCACAGTGCGCCTACAAGCTTCTGCATCCACAGGACCAAGACAGGAGTCGAGCATCAACACCACGTAACCAAACCTTCGCCAGTGCCAGCCCAGTCCGACGACACCTGCCATCTATCTCCCTTGTTCGAGAAAGAGAAGCTACGCAGCAACTTGAAGTTGGCCGTTGGCTAACATATGTTCTCCGCTTAGTTCCCTTTCTTTCCCAAAGACGGTGAATGTTTTCCATTTCTCGAACCCCGGGCGAGTAGTATCCCGTGCAGGCACTTTTCTTTGATGTTTGTTTGTTTGTTTTGTGAGTGTATGGCATGGCTTTCTTTCACCCCCGGGACCTTTAATGAAAGCACAACATAGTTTGTAATCTTTTTCCCCCAGACACCACATGACTGGGCACACATTTTCCCAGCCTTTTCCTTCTGTCCTGGTGTTAGTGCCTACTCTGTGTATCTTTTGGACCAACCGAATGTTCTGTTCTACATTGTGCATGTGTAGGCTGTCTCATTGACTTCGTGCTCCTCGCCACCCACACTCACGTCCTATACATTGTACCATCGCGCCATAGCACCGCCCCTCGTTTGTTGGGCTTTTGTCTCAAGACGGAGACAGACACGATTTTACTCCCACAAGCCACTATGGCTCCAGAAATACCCCCACACCACACGGGTGTGTCTTCTCACTGGACGTCCACAGCACCCACGGGCGTCTCATTTCTTCCCTTTCCCTCCCTTTCATTTCCCGTGCACATGCCCATGCCCACCACAGCAGAACCCGAAGTCTCAAGACTCAAGAACAAATCAACCAAGCCTACAACCCAACAACCATGGCTCTCTCTCGCTTCGACCCCTTTGGATCCATGCTCACCGAGCGCGACCCGTTTGCCGACTTCTTTAGCACCGGAGGTAAGTATTCAGGAGGGAAGGAAGGTGGAAGTAGAGAGGAGGCGGCGGTAGGCAGGGATGGATGGCGGGAGGAAGATCTTGAAACTGAAGGAAGAGGTCACCTTTCTTTCTATAGCTGACCAGGCACCGGCCTCACATCCATCTTCCACCTCTCCTACACCCACCTACCCTCTCTTTCTACACAGGCGGGTGGCTTGCCCCCAGCGGCGTGGGAGGCGGGGCTTTGACCAGTGGTGGCATGGGCCGCGGACAAGCTATCGTGCCCAACCTGAGCCTGGATGTGAAGGAGAAAAACAACGAGTTTGAGGTCGCTATTGATGCGCCGGGCATGAAGAAGGAAGGTATGTTGGCGTTGTGGCTGAAGGGAGTGGTGAGGATGCTGTCTTGCCTGTTGTCTTCCTTCTGTCGTTCTTTCCTTATATCCTTACACCCACCCTCGCTTTCTCCCTTCCACTCTGGTTCCAGACTTCGATGTGACGTTCGAGAACAACGTTCTGCGTGTGGCGTGTGAGCGCAAGGAGGAGAAGGAGGAAGAGGACGCACGTTGGCACATTTCCGAGCGGCGCTGGGGCTCTTGCTCCCGCTCTGTTCGCCTTCCTCGTGCCGCTGGCTGCGAGAACATCAAGGCCGAATACGACGCGGGCGTTCTTAAGGTAAAGAGGATGAAAGGGAAGAAGGCAGAGAGGGAGGGAGGGAAGAAGGGAGAGAGACAGGATGAAGCCTTTGATTCTCACACCACTTTCGAATTCTTTCCTCCCATTCCCTCTTTCCCCCCCTCTAGATCCACGTGCCTAAGACGCAGAAGAGCGAGACCCGCAAGGCCATTCGTGTGGAGTAGAGGAGAGAATGAGAGAACAGAGAGAGAGAGAGAGGGGAGAGAGAGAAAGAGAGAGGGAGAGGGAGAGGGCGCAGGGGGAAGGGAGAAGAAAACTCTTCGAGTTCCCAGTCCAGAGAGTGTGCAGTGTAAAACTCGTGGCCTAGATTTGTAAACCCCTCCAAAAAGTGAAGGAAAATATTACATAGTCCTCCTTGTACGTAGTGAGCGAGAAGAAAAGAGATCAATCGGGGAAGTAGAAGTAAGGAGCAGGAGCAGGAGCAGGAGCAGGAGCAGGAGCAGGAGCAGGAGCAGGAGCAGTTCATTATCCTTACATTTCAACTAGACAACTCGAGAGGCAGCAGCAGCCGGCAACCGCCACACACGAAGTGAAAAAAAAAAAAGGAGATAAAAGGCAATCTAAGAGAAGAAGCAGCAGCCAGATAGAATACAGGAAAAAGGTTGTAAGGGGTTAAGCCCTCTTCGCCTCTGGCTTATCATGTGGAGCCACATAATAAGTTATAACTATTACTATTATTATTATTATGTTAATTTTAATCATATAAGTAACAAACAAAAAAAAAGAGAAACAGAGGCACGAAGCTTAAGGAGGCTGGCTGGGTTCGCGAAAGCCGAAGAAGGGAAAAAGAAAGACGGTCAGGGAGGCACGACTCATTCCAAGGGATCGACTCGGATTTGTGCGCTTCCCTTCCTTTGCCTTTGATTACTACTTTGTGTCTTTTTTCCTTCTTTGTTATTGTCTTGTCAACCCGTCCACGAGAGTTTATTTAGCGTCTCCATCGCTAGATCCTTGGCCTGACTGAGGACCTCTTGAGTCTTCTCGGTGGGCGTGATAGACATCGACATGCTGCTGCTTGGAAGGGGGGGCTTGCGTAACGGAGAGGCAAGTGGTTGATGTGGTGTGCTCTTGTAATGTTTGTCTTGCCTGTTCTAAGGCGTATGTTCACTGCATCGCGTGGTGAAGAGGGAGAAAGGGGGTATAGATTATGCGTGGTTTGTATGCTGTGGTTGCGGAAAGAGGGGCTGGCATGATGAACAAATTGTGAGGGAACAAAGTAGGAAAACAGCGGGCAGAGCGGCTTGCTGCATGAGGTGCATCTGTTGGTTGCACAGTGCGCCTACAAGCTTCTGCATCCTCAGTTCCAAGACAGGAGTCGAGCATCAACACCACGTAACCAAACCTTCGCCAGTGCCAGCCCAGTCCGACGACACCTGCCATCTATCTCCCTTGTTCGAGAAAGAGAAGCTACGCAGCAACTTGAAGTTGGCCGTTGGCTAACATATGTTCTCCGCTTAGTTCCCTTTCTTTCCCAAAGACGGTGAATGTTTTCCATTTCTCGAACCCTGGGCGAGTAGTATCCCGTGCAGGCACTTTTCTTTGATGTTTGTTTGTTTGTTTTGTGAGTGTATGGCATGGCTTTCTTTCACCCCCGGGACCTTTAATGAAAGCACAACATAGTTTGTAATCTTTTTCCCCCAGACACCACATGACTGGGCACACATTTTCCCAGCCTTTTCCTTCTGTCCTGGTGTTAGTGCCTACTCTGTGTATCTTTTGGACCAACCGAATGTTCTGTTCTACATTGTGCATGTGTAGGCTGTCTCATTGACTTCGTGCTCCTCGCCACCCACACTCACGTCCTATACATTGTACCATCGCGCCATAGCACCGCCCCTCGTTTGTTGGGCTTTTGTCGCAAGACGGAGACAGACACGATTTTACTCCCACAAGCCACTATGGCTCCAGAAATACCCCCACACCACACGGGTGTGTCTTCTCACTGGACGTCCACAGCACCCACGGGCGTCTCATTTCTTCCCTTTCCCTCCCTTTCATTTCCCGTGCACATGCCCATGCCCACCACAGCAGAACCCGAAGTCTCAAGACTCAAGAACAAATCAACCAAGCCTACAACCCAACAACCATGGCTCTCTCTCGCTTCGACCCCTTTGGATCCATGCTCACCGAGCGCGACCCGTTTGCCGACTTCTTTAGCACCGGAGGTAAGTATTCAGGAGGGAAGGAAGGTGGAAGTGGAGAGGAGGCGGCGGTAGGCAGGGATGGATGGCGGGAGGAAGATCTCGAAACTGAAGGAAGAGGTCACCTTTCTTTCTATAGCTGACCAGGCACCGGCCTCACATCCATCTTCCACCTCTCCTACACCCACCTACCCTCTCTTTCTACACAGGCGGGTGGCTTGCCCCCAGCGGCGTGGGAGGCGGGGCTTTGACCAGTGGTGGCATGGGCCGCGGACAAGCTATCGTGCCCAACCTGAGCCTGGATGTGAAGGAGAAAAACAACGAGTTTGAGGTCGCTGTTGATGCGCCGGGCATGAAGAAGGAAGGTATGTTGGCGTTGTGGCTGAAGGGAGTGGTGAGGATGCTGTCTTGCCTGTTGTCTTCCTTCTGTCGTTCTTTCCTTATATCCTTACACCCACCCTCGCTTTCTCCCTTCCACTCTGGTTCCAGACTTCGATGTGACGTTCGAGAACAACGTTCTGCGTGTGGCGTGTGAGCGCAAGGAGGAGAAGGAGGAAGAGGACGCACGTTGGCACATTTCCGAGCGGCGCTGGGGCTCTTGCTCCCGCTCTGTTCGCCTTCCTCGTGCCGCTGGCTGCGAGAACATCAAGGCCGAATATGACGCGGGCGTTCTTAAGGTAAAGAGGATGAGAGGGAAGAAGGCAGAGAGGGAGGGAGGGAAGAAGGGAGAGAGACAGGATGAAGCCTTTGATTCTCACACCACTTTCGAATTCTTTCCTCCCATTCCCTCTTTCCCCCCCTCTAGATCCACGTGCCTAAGACGCAGAAGAGCGAGACCCGCAAGGCCATTCGTGTGGAGTAGAGGAGAGAGTGAGAACAGAGAGAGAGAGAGAGGGGAGAGAGAGAAAGAGAGAGGGAGAGGGAGAGGGCGCAGGGGGAAGGGAGAAGAAAAATCTTCGAGTTCCCAGTCCAGAGAGTGTGCAGTGTAAAACTCGTGGCCTAGATTTGTAAAACCCCCCAAAAAGTGAAGGAAAATATTACATAGTCCTCCTTGTACGTAGTGAGCGAGAAGAAAAGAGATCAACCGGGGAAGTAGAAGTAAGGAGCAGGAGCAGGAGCAGGAGCAGGAGCAGGAGCAGGAGCAGGAGCAGTTCATTATCCTTACATTTCAACTAGACAACTCGAGAGGCAGCAGCAGCCGGCAACCGCCACACACGAAGTAGAAAAAAAAAGGGGAGATGAAGGCAATCTAAGAGAAGAAGCAGCAGCCAGATAGAATACAGGAAAAAGGTTGTAAGGGGTAAAGCCCTCTTCGCCTCTGGCTTATCATGTGGAGCCACATAATAAGTTATAACTATTACTATTATTATTACTATATTAATTTTAATCATATAAGTAACAAACAAAAAAAAGAGAAACAGAGGCACGAAGCTTAAGGAGGCTGGCTGGGTTCGCGAAAGCCGAAGAAGGGAAGAAGAATACGGTCAGGGAGGCACGACTCATTCCAAGGGATCGACTCGGATTTGTTCCCTCGCTTCCCTTCCTTTGCCTTTGATTACTACTTTGTCTTTTTTCCTTCTTTGTTATTGTCTTGTCAACCCGTCCACGAGAGATCATTTGGTCTACTGCGCTTGCGTCGTACCATTGCGGCATGCTCTATGTTTCCCCCCTTCTCCAGTGTACAACCTCTTCTATCCTCTCCCTCCCTCCCTTCCTTCCTCCCTATCCTTTAAGAAGGTATTGGGCTGTGAGGAAACCGTGATCGGAGAGGTGGAAATCGTCTGGCCAGTGGCCTTCTTCCATCTCCCGGGGCTCGATGAACGCGTCGATCACCTAGGGTTGGAGGGAGGAAGGGGAGGGCGGGAGGGAAGGAGGGGTAGTGAGCCATCGTCGCCCGTGGATCATCTTCCAACGGCGTGCTCGTTCAAGAAAGGGGTAAATCTCGCCACCGTCCTCGCAGATACGGAGGGCGGGAGGGAGGAAAGGAAGGAGGGAAGGCGGGCATACGTACCTTCATCGTGCGAACGTTGTCCAAGGGCGTGCTTTTCCGGTAGAAAAAAAAATCTTCCTCCCGCCGTGGGTAGGGAGCGAAAGACGAGGCGCCTGCCTCTATCTCAGGAGTGCCGTCTTGGTTGTTGAGGATGTAGGGCACGAAATTCCCGTCTTCCTTCTGGTACAAGTCGAGCTCCCAGAAGCGGTCCACAAACTGAGGAGGGAGGGAGGGAAGGAAGGAGGGAGGGAGGGAGGGAGGGAGGGGTCGAGATTTACGAGCAATCCAAGAATAGCCATTGCCCCCGCAAAGGCCGGCCTTCCTATCCCTTCCCATTCAAAAGCCTTCCTCCCTCCCTCCCTCCCTCCTCACCTCCTTGAAGTCAATCATCTGGTTGGCGTCCTTGTCGGTCGATGAGAAGAGAAACTCGATCTCTTCGTCTGTGGGAGGGAGGGAGGGAGGGAAGGAGGGGACGCTCAATTGCTTGCTTGAGGAGAAAGGCGACGACGAAAAAGGAAAGGAGAAGGGAGGGAGGGAGGGAGGGAGGGAGGGAGGGAAGGAGGGAAGGAGGGAGGGAAGGAGGGAGGGAGGGAAGGACGGCCTATGTACCTGTGAGCGCTGGTCGCCCCTCTCCGGTGAAGCCCAGGTTTTGTAACGTCTTTTTGAATTCGGCCGGGTCGATGAACTTGTTGTCGTCGGAGTCAAAGACCTGACGAAGGGGAAAGGGGAAGGGAGGGAGGAAGGGATGAGAGAGAAGGTAAGTGAACTGAGGTCATCAAGGGGAAAACACGCACCGATTAAGCCAAAACATAACCTCTACGCCCTCCCTCTCTCCCTCCCTCACTACCTACCTACCTTGAACGCCGCCCTCACGGCAGAGGGTAGCTCTTTGTGAATTTCACTGAAGACGAGCTTGCGCCAGTCGGCGGCCAGAGGCAGCGATTGGTTCTGAGGCTGTAAGTGGAAAATGTAGTCGACGCCTACGAATTCCTTCCGGTGGGAAAAATGAGAGATCCACTGTTTAATCTGGGGGGGGAGGGAGGGAGGGAGGGAGGAGTTCGGTTTGATTTGAAATGCGCTCAGGATCTTGCTTGCATACGGGATGACGCCTGATAACTTCGTACTGAGGGGCAGCGGGCAAACTATGAGGAGTGGAGGGAGGAAGGGAGGGAGGAAGAGAGGAAGAAAGGGAGAGAGGGAGGGAGAGAGGTACCTTGTGCGGAGCCCGAGGTCGGTTGTAGGCTTCAAAGGCCGAAACGAAGCCTTTATGACGGAGATATTCGGCTACTTGCCCTTTTGGCGAGCCATTCAAATCCCCGACAAAGACAATAGGAAGGGGGCCCAGCTCTTCGTCTTGAGGGAGGGAGGGAGGGAGGAAGGAAGGGGTGGTTAGTTGCTTGGCAGCATGATTTTCTGGGCTTCTGAAGTGGGTAAGTTGCCGTCTCTCCACGCACGCAAAACAGGCAGGGAGGGAAAGCAGAGAGAGCAACATACACTCTTGCTTCGAAAAAGCCACATCTCCCTCCCTCCCTCTTCCCTCCCTCCTTCCCTCCCTCCCTCCTTCCCTCACTCCTTACCATGCTTGTATTTGTCAATAAAGCCCAGAATTTTCTGCACTTCTCTCAAACGAATTCGACTCGAATACGGATTGTGGGGGAAAAGGAGATGCGTATTTACCACCAGCACGTCGCACTGCTCCTCCTCCTCGCCCTCCCTCCCGCCTTCCTCGTCCTTCACCCTGACCCGACACAACAAGCCCACGCGATCCCCACAATCCAGGAAAAGGATGGGCCTTGAATCCACCAGCTCGACCCTCGGAGAGACGAAGCACGCCACACCATCCCCTCGCTGATTGGTCCGCTCCACTTCGACCAGCTTATACCCTCGTTCCTCACACAGTCTCCGTGTATACAGCTGGCGAAATAAAGGACCCTGCACCCAGAACTCCTGTACACACAACACATCAGGCAACACATGTGCATCCTTCCCTCCTTTCCCTTTCCCTACAGTCTCCCCCACGAGGTTATCAATAATTTGGGTATGTCGTGCGAGATACTTGTCTTCGAAAGAGCTTTCGCGGGTGCCGTTGCTGTCGAGCCGCTTGAAGATAGGTGCCAGGATATTCGCACTGGTCACCCGGAGAGACATAGCTTCAAGAGGGGAGGGATTGAATGAACGGTGCGTGGGAGGAACGAGGGAGGGCCGCAGGAAGGCGGAACTCAAGGGGAGGGAGACGTGTGGAGCCAAGAGAGAGAGGAGGAGAAGGGGCAAAGGAAAGGAGGAGAAGTGAGGTATTCTTCTCCTGGTGCTGAATGTCATGAGTAGGCCGTCCCCCTTGCGCGGGAAGGCTGTCCGTGTGTGCGCACGGGGTTGGGGGCCCCAGTATCTGACTAGGCGATGAGGCTTTCTTGCGCAAGCGTCGAGTTTACCACGACCGTGCGTCCCGTACTGGATGCACACGACCACGTGCAAAAACGACGTTGCAACCGAGGTGTTCTGCCGGGGCCTGTGGTGAGGTTGGTTGGTGATGGTGAGAGAGAATTTCACAGTAAGGTGACTGGGTCTCCCTATTTACGTCACAGCGCCTTCAACAAGCAGTGGCACCTCCTCATGGCACATATTCCAACACATTAATGCACAGGAAAGAGCCCATGGACACCTTGACAAGGGAGGCAGAAGTACGTGCAATGATACTGCGGCTTTTACTCCACTGCCTGTACTCCACCGACTATCCGGCCGCATCTCTTCCTGACTCCCTTGGGAGTCGCTACCTACCCCTCGAGCAGCAAAATCAATTCAACTCTCGTCCCCACAGAGGCACCCATGCAGCTACAGGCCGTATCATGTATTCTCCTACGTCCTAAATTAGCTACTGTAGTGACAGCTCGAGCGGAAGGATGGACACCCTGGCCTGTGCATACGACGAGGCAATGTCGTTGCGCGAAGCGGAAGCGCGGTCCGCGTCCTGATGAACGCACCCAACACTACCACGGCCGCCCCATATCCAAGGGCTTCGTGAGCAATACGTGAAGAAGGATGAGACAAGGGAAAGGAGGCAATTAAGCGGCTTTTAAAATAGTGTCGCGCACACCCGCCAAAAAACAAGACAAGCCTCGATACCCCCCCTCCCCTTCGTGGAATCTCACAAACCCGCCCAGCCAACTATCAGAAAAGGTGGCCTTGGGGCGACACTCTCAACGATGGAATCCTCGCATCGCTTGCCATCAGTGTCACCCGGAGAATGACCAGTCGATGTTCCCCAAATAATCTGAGCTTGTCTAAATGCTTTGGAAAAAAGCACGGAGGGAGGGAAGGGAACAAGAATGGAGAGGAAATGCGGGAACGAAAGAAAATCAAGCAAGGAGCAGCCCCCCTTCACAATTAAAGCAATTGTTTCCAAATATCTCACCCCTTCTATAGTTCGTGATGCTTAAGTGGCACTCATGGTGCTTTTTCCCCCCTCTGTCTCTGCGGGCATTGGAGAACATGCCGGCCTTTTCCAATCACGTTCCTCCTCATTTCCATTAGCACGCGAGCACTTATCCATGTACTTAAGATGATATCACCTCATGCTTACGGAATGCAAGGGTTTCACTCTCGTTGGTCGACAAGGTGCTTGAGTAATCTCTATTCCATTTTAAAATTTAAATTATGTGTAGGAGTCTTGCAGAAGCTGGCCGTAAGTTGTGCCTGCGAGCCATGAATGCGTGCAGGAAAGGTTGGGTAGCTTCGTGGCTCGAAATGAAAAAGAAGGTGCCGAGGAAAGAAGGGGCGATGAATGTGGAAGAATATAACGGCGATGTTTGCAGTCAGTCCATGTTAATTTTTTATGAAACATAAATCACTAGTGCGGTAGTAATTAAGGGGGAGGAGGAATAAGAAGAAAAAAAGTCAGGTGGGTGTGGGTGTGACCGTCCTTGGATTTAACAACCCATTTCTTGGAGCGTCCACCAAAGATGTCCTCTGCAAATTTCTTTAAATCTCACCTTAAGTTCGTCGTCCTCCTCTTGGCAATGGTATCTGCGGCTGCGTTCCTCCTCGAGTTTTGGGCGACAGAGCTTCGATAGAGCAGTCTAGGCGGAGGACAGCTCCACCATTGATTCAATCTCGAGTCAAAACACCCGGATGCACTTCACTCAATAAAGGAATAAATATAAGGAAATACTGAAAGAAGCGATCACGCACGAAGCAAGTGCGCGGGCAGGCGCATAACCCTTCTACATCCTCCATAAGAGCTGGCCGACATTTTTTTTGGGTACATCTACAAGACTTCATCTTCCAAACTGATATGCATTACACATCGATGCGGTTTCAACAGCGACCCACGACAGATAAAGAAAATCACCAGCAATGGAAACCATGAGAACTCTGGGTTGTTATCACCGTCTGCAAAGAAATCCTGCATGCACCACACCCATCCTTGTATTCTGCACTTCGCACTATATGCTTTTGGTGTGTTTTACGACAGATTACCCGGAAGTGGTTTAAATTTTGAAAGCGGCGCTGTGGCTTTGAAGATCCTCTTCTTGTCTTCCAAGATGCAACCATCGGCTAGGAATCGACTCCAATGATTTGGGGACATGAACACCAGACTGCTACACGATACTCTTAGAAAGCTTGTCTGTGTGAACTTAGATCTCTGTCTGACCCTCTGAATGGGCTGCAAACGATCCCTTGAATCTCGACGATCGCCCACCCCCGTTAAGCGCACGATTCTCTCTCCGGCAACCCGTTGCTTCACGTACGTCGCGCAAGGCGATTGCATTTCGCAGGGCACACAAAGATTTCCACCCATCACTCTACCAGAGTTTTAATGTCACCAATCTGAAGTGTCTAGACGTCTGGCTGACAATCAAATTAAAGCATCAAGCGTGTCTTAAGCATCGGTTGTCGCTAGGTAACCCTTGAGCTTTTGAATGTCCACAGGAGAATGTTCATGCATCATGCCTCAGAAGTGATTCTGTATCTATCATGCTGCTGCCCTGAAAAAAGTAGCAAGCAATCCCACAGAAAATTCTTCAGGTTATCGTGATGGATGTCCAAGATCAAAAAGATATATTTAGTTAAGCCAAAAAGGCGAGTGCAACCGATTTGAACGAGTTCGACCGCGGTCTGGAAGTAGAGGCTCCTCAACGGAATTTTGCAAAGAAAACTTAAACTCGAGGAGAGAGAAGATTCGTTTCTTTACTGGCTTGATTTGGTGCAGAGGAGTTGAGCATCTCGCGTCGGATTGCTCATTCTTGGCCTTCTTCAAGCAATGTGTCCTTCCTGTGAACGATGTGAACGGAATCGAACGTGGCCCATCACCACCGTATGCATGCCTTTAGGGAGTGTTGAATCTCTGGGACGGCAGTCCTGTCCTCTTATCCTTGCCGCTTGTTTCTCTTCTTCTTGCTTCTCCTGTGTCGACGGACGTCTTAATATTCATTCCTTCACCACACCTTCCACAGATCACCATGCGATCCTTGACTGCCCTCGTGGGCCTGGCCAGCCTTGCTACCGCGCTCGGCAACGGGTATAGAACCAATGGTACGTGTGCGAGAGTCTGTGCATGCTCCGCAGCGGCCTTTGATCACTCGGTCGCCAATTACGTTCGTCCTCTTCTTTCCTCCCTTCCTCCCTCCTTCACTCTCCCCTTTTCCCTCCTGTACACAGACAACCTGCAGTCCCGCCCCGGGCCCAACCGTACTGATGAGTGCCCATTCTATTTCAACACTAGCCCCAGTTCCAATACGGTAAGTTTGTACGCTTATATATGTCGTTCCAACCATTTTTTCCTCCTCTCTCTGGTATACCGTTTTGGCCTCCCACTCTGCTTTTTTAATCCAACTCGAGAGCATATGTCCCTTCTAATCATCGCTTTGTGGTCTCTCCCTCACTTTCTTACTCTCGCAGGCCGTGGGCTCCCCTCAATTCGGCTCGCTCCTCGACTCTGTCTCTTACTCGGTCACCTTCCCGAAGATGAGGTGGGGTCGCAAAACGTGGATCCAGCTCCGTTTCTTCAGCAACGTCCAGGACTTGCCCTTCGAGAATGTGAAGTTCTGCATCATGCCTTACTCCAACACGCCGGACGACGATAAGTACGCGCCCGAGTTCCAAAACCGGGTCAAGTACGCCCCTCGCATCAGGGGTCCCCAGCCCCTGATTGAGCTCAACAGCAACGTGAGCTTACCGTACGTGAACGCCACGAGCTCGGGGCAAGGCTTCGACACAGTGTGTGTAACTGTACCAAGTGTAAAGGCGAAGGGCATCCAGAGGGTGAACTTCCAGTACGCTTCCGACCGGTGCACCGTCTTGCTCAAGTGGAAGGGATGGGTGGAGTTCGACAATCCGTTCTACTCCCTCTACCCTACCACCGCGCCTCAGCGTTGCTTTGCAAACCAGAACCCCTCGGGCCCTGACAACTTTAACCCTGTTAAGACCTACGAGGTTCGTCTTGTTTGTATCTCTCTCTCCCTCTCTCCCTCTTTCCTCCTCCTTTTTCAGCTTGTGCTTATCATGATTGCGGCTTGTCCCTCCTTCCCTCCCTTCTTTCCTTCTTCCTCGCCATCATTGTACGGAGGGGGGGACTGATTTTCCCCTTCCCTTTCTTGTCCAGCTGTTGAAATATCTCATTCCTTTCGTCTTTCCCCTTCCCCCTCCCCTTCCTCCCTCCCTCCCTCTTAACCCCTCCCACCCCTCCACCCCTCCTCCAGGCCGAGAACTTGAATATACCCCAGAGCTGTGGGACCTGTACACCTGGTCGGAACTGCAAGGGCGACAATAAGGTCAAGGAGCCTAAGACCAAGAAGAACAAAACCACGTAATCCTTGATTATTTCACCATGAGGGATGGACCGGCTACAGGCACCTTTGTCAGGAAAATTAGTCATGGGCAAGGTTGCGTCAGTACGTATCATTGTGTGTCACGTCTTGTTCGAGTAGTAAGAAAAAATATTTTTATTGTTGGAGGGAGATGAATTGTTGTGGAGGAAAGAAAGAGGTTGAGAGTAGAGAAGGGGGTGTATGTGTGTGAAGAAAAGAAGTGTTATCATGGTGGCCTGGGCAAAAAAAGGATAAAGCATAGGATTGGACATCACAAAACACCACAAGCACTGCAAGTACATACATGCACAGACAGACCCCGCCCACCCTGCATATAAAGCCTGCTTTGCCTTGGCCAACCTCCTGCCTCTGTCTCTTGCAGAAACTTGACAGCTTAACGGCCCATTAGCAGTTGGAACAAGACCAAGCGCCCTCTCCTCTCCCAAGCCTGCGAGTCGAGAAGAAGATTCACCCAAGGGTGTTTGGCCCTCTCTCTCCGCACCCGCTGTCTATCTCGTCCTCCGAACGTGCTTCTTTGCATGGGGCTTGGTAATGCACGCGGTGGTGATGCGGGTGGATGGCCATTGGTTGGACCAAGGCATGGCATTGCAGGCAGACAATGGGCCCGGCGAGGGTCTGTCATTTTTCTTTCGTTTGGTTTATTCCATGCATGTTTCACGCGTACTCGTGCACTGAATCTCAGCCTTTCTTGCATGTTCGTATGTCTTAGTGTCAGGCCGTCCTTCTATCTCCACTTGGATGGACCTGGTCCTCCTTTCACACGCATTTCCCATACACTCATTTTGCACCGTTTATACCCAGGCCTGAACTGACCATACCGCACAAACAATCATATATACCTAAACCATGCTTTTGTCCTTGTACGATGCCATCATGAAATTCACACATACCAGTTTCCTGTAGCGCTCTTCCCCGTACATATAAACCAGGACCCGACAAAAACCATGCGATCCTTGAGTGCTCTTCTTGGCCTAGCCGGCCTTGCCACCGTGGTTGGCAACGAGAGACTTATTGGTACGTGCACAAGACTGTGTAATCACGTTTTGTCTGGATATATAAACCATTTTGCCCGTCAACGATATCCATCCTCTCCTTCCTGTCCATCCCTCCCGCCCTCCCTTCTCTCCTCCCCCAAACCCCTCCCACGAATCTAGACACCATGCAGTTCCGCGCTGCGCCTAATCGCACTGATGAATGCCCGGTCTTTTTCAACACTGATCCCGACTTCAATACGGTAAGTATGTACGCTCTTTAGCTCCCCCCCCCGCATACTACACGGCCTCCCCATCCTACTCCCCCCCCCCTCATGAGAGCATATGTCCCTCCTTCCGACACCATTTCCTCCTCATCCTTCCCCCACTTTCTTACTCTCGCAGATTGTGGGCTCCGAAAACTTCGGCTCGCTCCTCGACTCTGTCTCTTACTCGGTCACCTTCCCGAAGATGAGGTGGGGTCGCAAAACGTGGATCCAGCTCCGCTTCTACAGCAACGTCCAGGACTTGCCCTTCGAGAATGTGAAGTTCTGCATCATGCCTTACTCCAACACGCCGGACGACGATAAGTACGCGCCCGAGTTCCAAAACCGGGTCAAGTACGCCCCTCGCATCAGGGGTCCCCAGCCCCTGATTGAGCTCAACAGCAACGTGAGCTTACCGTACGTGAACGCCACGGGCTCGGGGCAAGGCTTCGACACAGTGTGTGTAACTGTACCAAGTGTAAAGGCGAAGGGCATCCAGAAGGTGAACTTCCAGTACGCCTCCGACCGGTGCACTACCGAGCTCGTCTGGAAGGGATGGGTGGAGTTCGACAATCCGTTCTACTCCCTCTACCCTACCACCGCGCCTCAGCGTTGCTTTGCAAACCAGAACCCCTCGGGCCCTGACAACTTTAACCCTGTTGAGACTTATGGAGTGAGTAGTTTTGTATCTCTCTCTCCCTCTCTCCCTCTTTCCTCCTCCTTTTCGCTTGTGCTCACCATGATTGCGGCTTCTCCCTCCCTCCCTCCCTCCCCCTCCTCCCAACCTTTTCTCCATCATTGTACGGAGGGGGGGAAACGAGGATGAAATCCCCCTTCCCATTCTTGTCCAACTGTTCAAACATCTCGTTTCCCTTTCCCTCTCTTCCCTCCCTCCCTCCCTCCCTCCCTCAGGCCCAGAACCTGAAGGTTCCCAAAAGCTGTGGCACATGCACGCCTGGTGTAAACTGCAAGGGCGACAATAAGGTCAGGGAGCCCAAGGCTAAGAAGAACAAAACCACGTGAAAGTAATCCTTTTTCGGTAGTTATTGGATTCACTTCTTACAAGAAATGAAGGGAGGGGGATGGACCAGCCGCATGGCCTGTGTCAGGGAAATCAGTCATGGTCAAGGCGGCGTCAGTACGTGTCACTACGTGTCACGTGTAGTATGAGTAGTAGAGTAATTTATCAATGATCAAGTGTGAAATAAGGAGTGGGTCAGCCACGCGTGTTTTTGTGCGACTTGTAAGAATAGCGGTAGGAAGCGAGAGAGACATAAGTGGAAGAAGGAAGGAGGAAACGGAGGTGGTATAAGGGAGGCGTGCCGATGCAGGTAGGATGAAGCGTTCCCTCCCTGCTATATTGCACTGGGGAAGACAAGGCGATGTATTCATGTGCAGCACAGTTCTAGGAGGAGGGAAAGATAAAAAGAATGACTCGGTTGAGTCCTGGAAAGTGATGGGATGGGACAAGCGCGCAGGTTTCTCGTTTGCAGTCGCCCAGAGGGGGGAAAAATAAAGATTCAAATATACTATACTACTAGAGGAGTATGTGATGATATAGTGACCGTTGATCGACGAGAGAAGCTGCTACGATAGTCTTGATTAATGTTTTTTAGTTGTGTAATGACCACTATTTTGGCATGTCCTCTCTCTCCTTATTTTCACGCTTTTCAAATGCATCCCCCCACTCTGTTTTCCTGCCGCCCCTCCCACCACCGTCATCTCCTACTTCCCCCTCCCCCTCTTCCTCCTCCATCTCCTCTTCCTCCGTTTGTTCTTTACTATACAGGCTCATACAAGCACAACAACACACTAACATCTAGAGTCATTATAGAATAGAAAGAGCAGCGGTGGATCCTCCCTCGCCTCCCCCTTCCCTCTCTCCTTCCCTCCCTCCCCCCCTTACTCTTCCCACCTCTCCCTCTTTTAACCCCGCGTCACATCCATCTCCCCCCCCCTCCCTCCCGCCCCTCCCTCCTGCCCCTCTCTCCGTCCCTCCCTCCGTCCCAAGCACAAACGGTAGCCATGTCTCCAGCGGCCACGGGTCAGTGCCATACCACATTCCTCCCCTCTCCTCCACCTCCGGCCCATGAAGCACCCCTCCCTCCAGCTCCACCTTCTCCGCCCCTGGCAGCCCTAACGCGCTCTCCACCGGCGTAATCCCATCCCCCCACACCCCTACCCCCTCCCCTCCCTCCAACTCGTCGTCGTACCCGCATAGCCCGTAGCTACTCCCTGCCCAATCCCTCACCAGCCCCCCCCATAACCTCCCCCCCCTCACTGCCCTACTGCCCACACACACCATCTTCACCTTCTTCCTTCCTTCCCTCCCCCTCTCCTTAAGAACACCAACATCTCCACTGTCAAGCAAGCCCTCTGCTTCCCCCCCTACCTCCCTGCAATTCTCGTCCACGAACTTCAAGTTCTTCAGTGCATATGGCGTGTGCTTCATGTCCATCTTTCTGAACCTCTCCGGCAATACGTTGGGTGACCCCAACGTGATAAGCATCGAGCAATATCGACTCCCTGAGTACACCCGCCCGTCGTATGAGGCATCGGACAGATAGATTCTTCCCACCCACCCTCCTGCGGAATGGGCCACAAGGGCCACGTCGTAGCGTCGGTGGTCAGAGAGGGAAGAAAGGGACGGAGGGGGAGGTTGAGCACCCAGGGATGGGCTATATAGCTCGCGGAGGAAGTGGAACAAGGTGTAAGGCTTTGGGGCCGACGAAGAGGAGGAGGAGGAAGAGGAGGAGGAGGAGGGATGCGTGCCCTCCTTCCCTGCCTCCCCTTCCTCCAGAGGTGGGGAAGGAGGAGACGAAACCTGAAGGGAGGCTGGAGATTTATCCAGCTCATCCACATTTTCAAAGCGACGAGATGAAGAATGAATAGGGTGGGGAGGTACAAAAGGAGGCGCAGGCAGGGGACGGCCGAGCAACGCTACGTCCAGGACCGTCTCGTGGATCCGATCAAGGATGGGCCTGATGCTCCTCCCACCGAACGTGGGTATCCACATCGAAGCCGAAATAGGGACGGTCCAGCAGGGTAGCCCGCGAGCACGGATGGAGTCTTGAAGACGCTTATAGAGGGAGGATGGGGACGCATAGCCAGGAATTATGATTACTGCGCGGGGGAGGGGGGGAGGGGAGGGCTCATCTGGGGGCAAAGAAGTGGAGGAGAGGTGGAGGGAACGCGGGAGAAAGGTGCTCGTCGTGCAGGATGAGAGGTGGAGGGGCAGGAAAGCCGTTCGTGTGGTGCATCGGCCCAGCGCTACGAGGGCATGAAAGAGGAGGAAGAGGAGGAGGAGGAGGAAGAGGGACGGACGGACGTGAGGTCGATGGCGTCGTGATGATAGTTTCCACATTTTGGCAAAGACAACAGGCAGGGCCTGTGCCGGCCTGCGCCAGCAGCTGGAGGAGCTATATGTTGTCGCGTGTGTGGAGTTATGGAGACGGGGAGGGGATTAGACAATGCTTTGCGCTTGAGGTTTCCTTCTTGGCGAGCCTTCATCTGCTTCAGCGCCCGGGACGGCCGCACCATGCCCGCCCACCTTCTGCACGCACACAGGCAGTGTGCATGTTTGTGTCTTAACAGTGCTTCCGGAGAGTGGGACAAGCGGTCTGAGCTGCATGCCCGTACTATCCGTCTGCTTCTGCTCACCGCTGCTTCGCCTCCTCTCACCCACTTGCCTCCCAACATCCTACACACAAGCGAACAACACCCCAAGCGCACCATGGACAAACTCGACGTGTCACTGGATGATCTGATCAAGGAGGATACCTCGAGCCGGCCCGCGCACAAGAAGCAGGGAGGGGGCAGCAGGGGCAGCCGAGGAGGCAGAGGCAGCGGTGGCAGTGGCCGTAACAATGGCGGTGGGGCGGGGCCAATGCGCACGCAGCAGAAGTTCTCGGGGGTTCGTTATAACCCAATGAGCCGTGGTGCTCCTCCCGCTCCTTCCCAACAGTCTCCATTGATGCGGCAGCCGCAGCAGCCCAAGCAAGATTTGGTGATGACGATGCGCGGTACGTGATTTTACTTTGTGCTTTCGAAGGAAACGCGCCTGCCAGTGCAGATTGACCAATGTGTCTTTCAGTGGGCCGGTAGATATGGAAACGCGAGCCCCCTCCCTCCCCCCCCTCCCACCTCTCACTTCCCAATTATCCCCAACCATCCTTCCACACACCCGCAGCTTCTGCCCCCATCTACCACGCCAGCAGCAGCAGCCGCAGCAGCACCACCACCACCAACAACAACAACCACGACGGCACCGGCAGCATGAGCATAAGCAATATCCGCCGGACAATCCCCAACACGATGAACAACGGCAATGGCAGCGGTGGTGGTGGTGGAGGACTGCTAAACAGACTTGGACCCAAGGTGGGGGGGGGAAGGACCGGGACGAAGATCCTGGTCTCGAACCTGTTAACGGACGTAACGGACAGCGAGGAGTTACGGGAGTTGTTCGCGACGGTGGGAGAGGTGTTGCATGCCGAGGTGAGGGTTAAGTGGAGGGAGGGAGGGAGGGAGGGAGGGATGGAGGAAGGGAGGGAGGAAGGGAGGGAGGAAGGGAAGGAGGGGGTTGCAGCAACAGCAAGGAACGTAGGACAAAGGCGTCTCTTTTCCTGTTTTCCTCTTAATTTTCGATTTCCGCTAACTTTTCTCTTGAAAAACTCTTCCAACTTTTTCGTCCTTACTCTCCTCTTCCTCCTTCTTGGATCCATTACAGATAAGGTTTGGCCATGACGGCCGCTCCACTGGCGAAGCAGAGGTACGTCCCTCCCTCCCTCCCTCCCTCCCTTCCTCCTTCCTCCCTCCCTTCTTCAATCTTTCCGATACCGTCCACCCACTTTTTCCGTTTGGTTTTCCCTCGCTCAGGTGTATTTCGCCAAGCACTCCGAGGCTGTGAAGGCGGTGGAAAAATTTCATACCCGGACTTTGGACGGCGTCCCAATGCACGTTAAGCTTGGGCCTGTGGGAGGGAGCGAGGGAGGGAGAGAGGGAGGGAGGGGTAGGAGCCGGAGTTCGGAAAGAGGGAGGGATGGGGGCGCTGGCGGAGGAAGGGGCAGGAGTGAGGAGAGGGGTCGGGGTGGTGGTTGGTTTGGTGGAGGAGAAAGAGGAGGAGGAGGAGGGGAAGGACGAGGAGGTGGAGGAGGAGGTGGAGGAGGAGGTGGAGGAGGAGGGGAGAGTAAGGCAACTTTGTTCGGCTCGGCGTTGCGCGAGGGCCCAGGAGGAGGAGGAGGGAGGGAGAGGGGGTGGGGAGACGAGCCGACATTTTCGGTGATTCTTGATCAGAGAGGGGAAGGAGGAGAAGGAGGGAAAGGGGGAAGGATGATGGGTGAAGCTCTCCCCGGGGGACGGGGAAGGGTGGGAGGAGGAGGAGGGGGGCCTGGAGGGCAACAGAGCCGTGGTGGTGGGGGGTACGGGTATGAAGACCGAAGAGGAGGAGGAGGAGGAGGGGGGGGGGATAGGCGGCCGGTGCTGCAGCAGCCAAGTAGAGGCCGTGGGGTTGGAGGAGGGCGAGGAGGTGGCGGAGGAGGAAGTGGGGGAGGAAAGGGGGGAGGAAGGGGAGGAGGGAGGGAGACGCGCGCACCGGTGACCGAGGCAGAATTGGACAGGGAGCTTGAAGCGTACACTGCTGCACGGGCGTAAGGTGGTAGGGGAGGGAGACACGGCAAACGGTAATGGGAAGGGGATATGCAAGGGATATTTAATTGATGCTCTCTTTTAAGGGCAGTGTGGGGGAATGGGAGAGAAGGGCAAAGACGGAGAGGAGGGAAGGCAGAAAGGCGAGCAGGCGAGGAGACTGGGGTATCAGCAGTAGCCATGGCAAGAAGAGACCATGGAACGTTGATCGCATCACTCGATTGATGAGATTGGGGGAAGGATTGACGGACATCACGTAAAAGAAGGGAGAAAGAGAAAAAAACAAACTGCGTGCGTTACCTGCAAACATGAAAACGGAAGGGATCAAATTGCAGAGACAGAGGAGTGTGCTTTTCGTAAATGACCCATCTCTCTTTTCTTAAAATTTTAAATTAAGTCTAACGCAAGATCTTTGATTTGATTGTCCGCGAGCGTCAAACATTAACAATGCTTTCTTTGGGGCCCCGGGGGTCAGAGGAACGGATTTCAGTCGACTCGATTCGATTTTCTTTTCACATCCTGACAATGAGTAAACCCCAAATATATAAAAATATTCTCTTATGTGTAACGTTATAATGATCGGTTGATTGATTGCTTGATTGATTGATTGCTTCTTTTGTGAGATCGATTACCTTGCAATGATTCATTTGATTGATTTGATTGATCTGATTATGGTGCCTTCCACTCATCCGCTTTCCCACCCACCCCCAACGCCAGCAGCACCACCAACTTCCTTTGTACGCCTCGGTGAGTGGTAGCGGCAGCAGCAGCAATAGCAACAAAAAGAGATCATTGCCATCGGCGTCTCCGTCACCGCAAGCAGAGTCGTCGGTCAGCAGCAAACGCAGCAGCCCGCCATCACCCCCACCATCCCCTACCAAAGCAGCCAGCGGCGGCAAGAGACCTCCCTCCCCCTCCTCCTCCTCTTTATCCTTCTCTCCAAAATCTAAATGCCCTTTCTCTCCGTCATCACCACTTTCCAAAAAGAACCATCAAAACCCGAAACCTGCCTCGTCACCGATTGGGCCTGGTCTCTAACCTCCTGCCACGATCGTTTATCGTTTCAGAGATGGAATCACGAGCGCCAGATCGAATAAACCTGTGGGATACGTAGCTGACTCAATCGAAGAGGTGTTAAGAAAGTGACTGGCCCTTTTCCCAGTTTCGTCTTTTTCCTTTCTCCCAGCCCACAAAGCGACCTTCGCTCGCTCCTGAAGCTGCCGTTGAAGGATAAAACGGTAGTAGTAATTGCATCCCCGTCCCACCCACACAAGCTAGCATAGCCACCGCGACACGACTACCGGCACACCGATAGTAGCAATAGTAATCCTAGTCATAATACAGATTACTGTTACAAGAATAAGTAGGATTACAGCGAGAAGCGTGATGTAGTCCTGCTGACCTCCCCTCCTCCCTTCCTCCCGCACAGCCCAGCCCAGCCCAACCTCCCTTCCTCTCTACAAGCACACCTACACCCTCCCTCCATACCACCTTCCGTACGTGTCGTGTATGCCTGGCGCCATTCATAGGGCCTCAGGCACGCTGCTTTTGCCCCTTAAACTCGTCCTCTTCGCGGTCCTCGTCGCTCGTGCTGCTTCCTCCCTCACCCCTTCTTTTCCTCCCTCCCGGCCATCGAGACCGACGGCCAATAAGCACACACTGGCATTCACACGCCGCTTTTATACCGTGGTGGCACGCCATCGAGCCTGCTACCTGCGCCCTATCACGAGCCACACTCGCTTTGCCAGCACTTTCCGTTCCTCCGTCCCCTCCTCGCCCGCCATGAGCATTCGCACTTTATGTGCCGCTTCCACTACCACTGACGGTAGTAGCAGCAGCACCAGTCCCTCTACTGCTGCTGCTGCTACTGCTGCTGTTGCTCCTTCCTCGGAGAAGACATATACCCTGGAAACGCTCCCTTTTGACAACCTGGCCTTGCACTCGTTGCCCGTCGACCCGCAGGCCGAGAATTTCGTCCGGCAAGTGCCCAACAGCGTCTTCTCCCGCGTCAAGCCCGAGGTACGACGAGACGAAGAACATGTTAACATGTAATTATACATATAGAAGTAAAAATGCACGCAGACAGACCCAAAAGCAGCCACTCACACTTCTCCTCTCGTCGTGTCCCTTCCTTCCTTCCCTCCCTCCCTCCCTCCCTCCCTCCCGTCCTACCAGCCCGTCAAGAACCCGGTGCTTGTCGCCGCCTCCCCCAGCGCCCTGACAGACCTCCTCTCCCTCGCCCCCTCCGAGCTTCAACGCACCGAGGACCTCGCCTCGTATTTTGGAGGCAACCAACTCTTGCCTGGGAGTGAAACATACGCAAGCTGCTATGCTGGACATCAATTTGGCGCGTTTTCCGGACAGCTGGGGGATGGTGCGGCGATTTCTCTGGGTAGGTCACGCTTTCCCTCCGTTCTCTCTCCCTCCCTCCCTCAATCCCTCTCTCCCTCTCTCCCTTCCGTCCTCCCTCCCTCCCTCCCTCAATCCCTCCCTCAATCCCTCCCTCCCTCCCTTCACTGCACGTGGTTTCTCTGGGTAGGTCATGCTTCCCTACCTCGTCCCCGTCCTCCCTCCCTCTCCCCTCCCTCCCTCCATCCCTCCCCCCTTCCCTCCCTCCATCCCTTGATTTCGGCATCCTCACCTTCCTTCGTTCCCTTCGTCCCTCCCTCCCTCCCTCCCTCCCTCCCTCCCTCCCTCCCTCCCCCATTCCTTCTCCTCAGGCGAGGTGGTAAACACCGAGGGGAAGCGGTTTGAAGTCCAGCTGAAGGGTGCGGGTCCCACGCCTTACTCGCGCAGGTAGGTAGGGAGGTAGGTAGGTAGGGAGGGAGGGAGGGAGGGAAGGGGGTACCGAGGAAAGAGGGGAGGAAGGGAAGGGAGTATCGACGAGAAGACATAAATATAATCTTTTATTTGGCATGCTCAATTTCTCTTCTCCTCCCTCCCTCCCTCCTCCCTTCCTCCCTTTATGCAGGGCCGATGGACGTAAGGTCCTGCGTTCCTCCATCCGGGAGTTTTTGTGCTCAGAAGCGATGCATTTCCTCGGTGTGCCCACCACCCGTGCCGCCGCCCTCGTCACCAGCGATTCCCTCACACAACGAGGTAGATAACTCTCTCCCTCTTCCCTCTTCTCCCTTCCTCTTTCAATCTCAGACATGTTTTACAACGACAACGATATGATCAACGACCGCTGCTTTGCCATGGTACGCCTCACCTATACCCTCCCTCCCTCCCTCCCTCCCTCCCTCCCTCCCTCCCTCCCTCCCTCCCTCCCTCCCCCTCAGACGTGTTCTACAACGGCAACGTCATCAACGAACGCTGCTCCGTCGTGACGCGCCTGGCCCCCTCCTTCCTCCGCTTCGGGTCATTCGAAGTAGTGAAGCCCAAGGATGGGTATACTGGCAGGGCCGGACCTTCATCAGGGAATAAGGAATTGCTCAGGTAGAAAGGGAGGGAGGGAGGGAGGAAGGGAGGGAGGGAGGAAGGGAAGGAGGGATAAAGGGAAGGGGGGAGGGAAGGGCGGATAGAGGGAAGAAGGAAGAGCGGGATGATGACGGCCTTGTAGATTCCCCTCCACTTCGATCCTAATGAAAAACATTGATTAAAAAAAATACAACGAATGAATTAATCACTAAATAAGCAAATTAATATTAAATAATGTATGAATTAAGTAATAAACAAATGAATGTGATGGAATGAATAAACAAAATTTACTCATAAATAACATGTAAAATTGAATGTATTAACCAACAAATATTAAAAAGATAATAATAAATAAAATAAATTCATCTGATAAATAAAAAGGATAAATAAATTCAAATAATAAATAAAACATATTTTACACTTCATTTTTCAGGCAGCTGCTGGACTACACCATCCAGACTTATTTCCCTGAGCTTGGCAACCTCGAGGACGACAAGGTACTCGCTTCCTCTCTCCTTCCCTCCCTTCCTCCCTCCTCTCTATCTCCTTTCATTTTACGCCCCACCCAATCTCCAAGCGGAAGTTCGTCACACAAGTTCGTCGACCACCTTCCCTCCCTCTCTCCCTCCCTCCCTCCCTCCCTCGCAGACCCAGCAATACCTCGCCTTCTACACTGAGGTAATTAAGTCCACCGCGGCCCTCGTCGCCCACTGGCAGGGCATCGGGTTCACGCATGGAGTCCTCAATACCGACAATATGAGTGTGTTGGGCCTCACAATCGGTACGTGCCCTCCCTCCTTTCCTTTTTCCCTCCCTCCCTCCTTCCCTTTTTCCCATTCGTCAAAACGACACACATGTGTCTTTTCCCTCATCCATCCCTCCCTCCCTCCCTCCCTCCCTCCCTCCCTCCCTCCCTCCCTCCCTTCCTTCCTTCCTCCCTCCCTCCCTCCCTCTCCCCAGACTACGGCCCATACGGCTTTCTGGATTTTTTCGACCCGGACTTCATTTCCAACGGCAGCGATAACGGCGGTCGTTACTGCTACGGCAAGCAGCCAGGTAAGGAGGGAGGGAGGGAGGGAGGGAGAGAGGGAGGAAGGGAAGGGAAGTGAGCGGGGGAACCAAAAAAAAAAGCACTCCAATCAACCCTTCTCCTTTTTTACTTTCCCTCCCTCCCTCTCTCCCTCCCTCCCTCCCTCTCTTCCATAGAAATCTGTAAGTGGAACTTGGAGAAATTCGCGGAATCTCTTTCCCTCCTCCTCCCCCTCGACCTCTCCCTCCCTCGTCTTGCCTCCCTCTACGACCTCGAGTATAGCCGTGCTTATTCCCGCATAATGCATCAAAAGCTGGGCCTGAAGCAGGAGGGAGGGACGGAGGGAGGGACGGAGGGAGGGGGGGAGGACGAGGTGGTTAGAGAGTTGTTCAAGACGATGGAGGGGACGGCAGCTGACTTTACTATGACGTTCGTCGAGCTGAGTCGGCTGGGAAGAGAGGGAGAGAACAAGGAGAAGGTGAGGAAAGGAGGGAGGCAGGGAAGGAGGGAGGGAGGGAGGGAGAAAGGGAGGGAGGGCGGCTTCAGTCCTGGCAGGGAAGAAAAAAGCATAATGAATGCGGATGTGTTCCCCTCTTTCCCACTCACCTCCCTCCCTCCCTCCCTCCCTCCCACCCAGATTATCAAGGCTTTGGCCTCTCACTGCGCACCTCCCTCTGTTGTTGCCGCCGCCTTGGCCAAGAAACTTCGCATCTCCCGCCCCACCATGTGAGGAGGGAAGGGGGGAGGGAGGGAGGGAGGACGGGAGGAAGGGAGGAAGGGAGGGAGAATTTGTTTTTGGGGCGGGGGGGGTAATCTGACCTTGCACTTTCTCTCCCTCCCTCCCTCCCTCCCTCCCTCCCTACACTCTCGGTGTGAGAAACATCACAGCGCAAGGAGGAAATATCAATGCACTCCCCAAGCCCACACGCCCCTCCCTCCCTCCCTCCCTCCTTCCCTCCCTCCCTTCCAGGCCGTCGGGACAGACACAGCAGCTCTGGGTCCTGGCGCAGCAGGACAAGAGCAAAATCGCTGAAATTTTTGGCGCCGAAAACGTCGACGCCGTCTGCCGCGAGCTGGAGGGCGAGATGGAAAAAATGCGGAAGGTGGAGTCGGTGGCACTGGCGATTGAGAAGAACAAAGGGCAGGGGGAGGGGGAGAAGAGGAAGGAGGACGAGGAGGTCTGGAGGGGGTGGGTTGAAAAAGTGTATTTGCCGCGGGTGGCGAAGGAGAAGAAGGAGGGGGGGGGATGGAAGGATGAGAAGGAGCGCGTGCAGGTAGGGAGGAACCGAAGAAGGAGGGGAGGGCGAGGGGCAAGGGGAGGGGGAGGGGGAGGGGGACAGGGGGAGGAAGGGAGGCTTCTCCGTATGGAGGGGGGGGGGCAGTAGATGGTGGGGGAGGGAGGGTGTCGAAGTGAGGGCAAGCAAAATGAGATTCACAGCATGCCTCGGCAGCCGTCTTGTAAGAGCATCAAATAAGAAGCACTTCCTGACATTCAAAGTCCTCTCTTCCTCCCTTCCACTCTCCTCCCTCCCTCCCTCCCTCCCTGCACCCCTCCCTCCCTCAGGCCATGCACAAGGCCAACCCCTCTTTCGTGTTACGGAACTGGATCGCCCAGGACGCGATTGAGGCGGCCGAAAAACAAGACTACTCCCGAGTGCGCCTCGTGCTCGATCTCCTTCAAGACCCCTACTACTACCCGGAAGACCGGCCGAAGGGGGAGGGGGAGGAGGGGGAGGGGGAGGGGAAAGGAGGGATGGAGGAACTTACGAAGAGGTATAGGGGCATGACACCTGCGTGGGCGGCGGAGCTGGTGTGTACGTGTTCATCGTAAAGGGAGGGAGGGAGGGAGGGGGAGAAGGAGAAAGATCAAATTTGAAGAAGGACAAGATGAAGTACGAAACAGATACATGCGTGCTTGTGCATGGATTTGAATGAAAATATGTCCGCGCGGCCAAGGGAGATAAATGCATGCGCCCTAAGACTCATATATTGAGAGGGTGAAGACGAAGATGAAAGGGAGAATGGAAGCGACGAAGATCAAAATAGACGAAAGATGGGTGTTGTGCCGAAACAAGCAACCGCCCAGGCCGAGCATACCCGGACAAAGAAAAATGATGGAACAAGGACCAAAGCAAGTCCAGAAGGAAAGGGAAAATGCATCTCTCATGTCTACCTGCCTGTCTTCATCTCTGGCTGTTCCTGTCTCCCTCTTTGTCTATTCCTATTTATCTCTCTCCAGTCCTCTCTGCCTCTCTCTCTCTCTCCTCATCTCGGTGTTTCTCGCTGTACACGCGCGCGCCTTCTCCTCTATCTCTTTCTCTATACATACACGTAGACGATATTTCAAGCGTCATTTAACTCTTATTTCTACAAATCATCACTACGCTTCATTCCTCTTCTCTTCCTTCCTTCTTCCCTCCCTCCGTACCTCCCTCCCTCCATCCCTCCCTCTCTTCCTCCATCCGTCCATCCACATCTCTAGGCAAACACCTCGCCTTGCTACCACCCCCTCCCTCCCTCCCTCCCTCCCTCCCTCCTTTCTTATCCAAACGTCTCCCGCAACATTAAGAGCATGTCAAAATTCATCTTATGAACAACATACGCAATCGCCTCCTTCCGCATTCCCAGCTCCCCCCCCCCCTCTCCCTCCACCCCTTGCTCCCCAGTCCTCCCTTCTTCCCTCCCTCCCTCATCACAGGTAAGCCCCCCAGCACCGCTCACCCCCATCGCATCTCCCCCCTTGACAGAGTAGGGAGGGAAGGAGGGAGGGAAGGAGGGAGGGTGGGGTTTCTCCAGCACGGGCAGGGTGATTGGGATGGAGGGGAGAGACGGTAGAGAGTAAAAGGTCGCCCCGCTACCACTCAGGCTTAAGCTTATTGCTTGGCCATTGGGACTGCTGCTACTGCTACTAGTGCTGCTGCTGCTGCTGCTGATGCTGATGCTGATGCTCTCGCTTTGCCGAAGACCCAGAGTAAACAAAGATGGCTTGGACGGCCCGTCCCTCCCTCCCTCCCTCCCTTTCCTTCCTTTCCCACCCATCCGCACCTTCGGGTCACGCATCGAAATTGAGGAAAAGGAGGAAAAAGAGTTGGAAGACGAGCGTTGGTGCTGCTGGCGTGGGACAGCTGTCCATCCATCTGGCAAGGTCTCCTCCTCCCTCACCTCTCCCCACTCATTCCTCTGCCTCTTCTCCTCCTTCCTTCCCAAGGCGGCGAATTCCATCGCCACATGCGCTTCCATTTGCCTGGCCTCCGTCACGCATAACCTCGCCTTGTGAACAAGTGCCATGCGCTCCCATCCCGTCAGGAGGGAAAGACACTTTGCGTGCTGCAACCGTTGCGCGGCCGTTACCGGTAGAGCCCCGGCCAGGTTAGGAATTAAGGGGTCCGCCCCCCATGACAGCAATACGCGGACTGTGTCACTTATGTCGAAAGAAGATGATGATGCGTTGGAGGGGTGGAGGGAAATGGCCTGCTGGGGGTCCTCGCGGATGGCCAGGTGAAGCGCAGTGGAGCCGTGGTTATCTACCGCATTCACATCGACCACGCAGGGGGTAGGACAGGAGGGAGGGCAGGAAGCAGCAAAAGCCAGGACACCCTGCACGACGTGGGCATGGTTATTGTAGGCGGCGATTTGAAGGCAGGTTCGTCCGTATAGTTGACGGCGGAAGGAAGGGTTGGCGCCGTGTTGGAGGAGCAAGGAGGCCACAGGCCAGTTCCCAAATTCGCAAGCCATGTACAGGGCGGAGCGAGAGGATTGACAGTCGTGGTCGTCCACGGGGGCGTTGGTTTGAATCAAGAGGACGGCTAAGGCAGTATACCCTTTGTAAGCGGCCCACATTAGGGGGGACTGTCCCACGCTGTCACGGCAGGAGGCAAGGGTAGGGTCTTGGAGCAAGAGAGCATGCGCGACAGCCACATTCCCTTCCTTGCTGGCCTCGATCATTTGCTCTACCAGAGCTGCCCGGGCTTCTGCGGCCTGCCGGGCTTCGAGTTGCGAGGGCTGGGAATTGACAGGATACTGAGGGTTATTGGCTTGGGGGTAGGTGGGGCCTGGACCAGTATGAATGGGTTGCGCGACGAGCGCTGGGGTCAGGTCCGAAAGCTCGTGCGGAGAAACCATAACTTGTGGAGTGGCCTTTGGATGAAAGGGATGTAAATGATGGTAGAAATGGGGTTGAGGTGACGCTGAGGTGAAGGAAAGCGACGAGGAGGGATGGAGAGGGCCTGCCTGTGGATGGGTGGTTAGATCGAGAAGTGGGTTGGACAAAGGAGGGACGGATGAGAGAAACGGATGGTATAAGTAAGTTATTATGGCAATACATGACGGGATATAGAGACTATTACGAAAAGAAATCTGTGCCTGAACGCGATAGGGTGTTGAGGCAGGGAAGGAGTGAGGGAGAATGGAACAACAGGGAGGACCGCACAAATAGAAGGCCCATGCATGTGTCAAAACACGCCACGCACGTCTTTCCTGTTCGACCGACAACCATAGATACTGCCACTACGACAACAAATTTGATTGGAAGAAAGAGGGGCGTGGCAGCCGTGTTTGTTGCCATCCGTCGCAGGTCATCTCCTGCTGTATTGCAGGAGGGACGTCTTATTCAAAACCAATTCAAACAAGTATAACTCGCCGTCAGCGATTATTAGGACGCGCATTTCTTCTACCCCACACGCAAACCACCTCACTCACTTACAACCATGCCATATCGACAAACATAGGCAAGCCGAGGGGAATCAAGTATGCACGCAGTGTTGGCCAACGTGCGGTCCCAATCCGCGGAACGGGTGGGTTTGTTCTCAGCCTTTCTGCGTGGGAGGAGAATTGACGTCGTCATAGCCTCGAGAAGACTGGGGTACGTGAACAGGAGCTGCATCATGCCCAAGAGAAATACCATGCACAGTTTCACCTGCAGGACCACCAGCAAAAGTGATGACAGAAGTAGAAATAGCAGAACGAATAGCAGCAGTGGGATTACACGCTATTTGGCTTTCGCATCCGCCACCGACGCCCGACCATCATCAAGGCTACTACTATCTGCAGCATCTCCATTTAAGGCAACAACAACACAACGACGCGTGTTCTCCTCCTCCTCTTCCTCTTCTTCCTCATTGCCTTCATCCTCCTCTTCCCCTCCCTCCCTTCCATCTTCAGCATCGCTGCCACCATCATCACCACATCCTCTCCTTGTCCCCGCCGAGGTCGCGCGGCTCAAGGCTCTGGCGGAGATGGTGGAAGGGATGGAGGAAGGGAAAGAGGTCAAAGGATGGAAAGCGTGCAAAGAGCTAGGCATTCGCTATTTGACATGTACGTGATCGGAGGCATGGGGAGGGAGAGAGGGAGAAAGGGAGGGAGGGAGGGAGAGAAAGAGGGATTTAATTTGTGACAGCTGTAATCTACTTATTGTATTGCAACCCCCTTCCTACTACACTAGGCAGATATCCCTCCTCCCTCCCTGCCCTCCTCCATCCCCTTTTCCCCCTCGTTGTTCCTCCCTCCCTCAGCTCTCCCTGGCCCCTCCCTCCCCCCTTCCATTTATAAACCAGACGGAAAGACTCGCGTTGACCTGGAGCATGCTGTGGAATGGTTGGAAACGGCCGGCACTAGAACAACACCCTCCATCCCTCCCTCCCTCGCCCATCGCGGTGACTCAAGAGGAGGGGTCAAGACCTCCCTCTCTCCCGCCCTCCTACCTCCTGGGGAAGAGGACGCAGAATTGTGGTATGCGAGGGGGATAGCTTGTTTGCGCTTGGACGGCAAAGACGGGAAGGAGGGAGGGGAGGAGGAAGAGAGGGAGGGCTGGACGGAGGAAGTTGAGACGGAGACATATGGTGCTCAGACGGGGCCGGAGTTTGTGCGTGTCGTGAAGAGGAGAGCGAACAAGGAGAGAAAGGCCCGAGGGAAGGAGGGAGGGGGGGAGGGAGGGAGGGTGCAGATGTGGCATCGGAGGGGGATCCGTCGGCTGGTGGAGGCGGGAAAGAGGGGGCATGTCGAGGCGATGGTGATGTGCGGGAATCTGCTCTATGAGAATGGAAACGTGGAAGGGAGGAGAGGAGGAGGGAGGGGAGGAGGGACAGAGGAAGGAAAGACGAATTTGGAGCTGGCGCTGGAGTGGTATTGGAAGGCGGTGGGGGAGGGAGGGCGGGAGGGAGGGCTGGAGGGAGGGCATCCGGACGCGTGGTACAATCTGGGAAGGATTTATGCAGAGGGAGGAAAGGGGGTGAAGAGGGACGTCGACAGGGCGAAGGACTGCTTCGAGAAGGCGGCAAGACACCCGGAGGAGAAGGGAGGAGCAGCGGCGTATATGCTGGGGCACCTGTGCAGGGGTGTCGAGGAAGGGGGGGAGGGAGGGAAGGAGGGAGGGGGGGATGTGCGGAAGGCGGTGGAGTGGTGGAAAGAGGCGTGTGATATCAAGGATCATCCAGCGGCGTGCTATGACCTGGCGCTGCTGTATCGAAATGGAGAGGGCCAGGTACGGAGGGAGGGAGGGAGGGAGGGAGGGAGGGAGGGAGGGAGAATCTGTTCTAATCAGTCAACGCCTGTTTCGATTTTTCACTTCCCCATCCGCCACACCTCATTCCTTCCTTTCCTCGCTCCTTAGGTCCCTCCTTCCTACTCCCTCTATCGGCATTACATCGCCAAAGCCGAGGGCCTCGGCGATGCTGAAGCGCTTTTCCATCTCGGACACATGTACTTGCAAGGGGAGGAAGGAGGGACGGAGGAAGGGAGGGAGGGAGAGTGGACGAGGATTGAGAAGAATGAAGGAAAGGCAAAGGAGTATTTTGAGAGGGCAGGGAGGGAGGGAGGACATGCGGAGGCGATGACGACGATGGGCGTCCTGCGCTACCGGGAGGGGAGGTGGGAGGAGGCAGCTCGGTGGTATGAGGCAGGGGGGGAGGCAGGGAGCGAGGAAGCGTGGAGGAATCTGGCAAGTATGTACATTGCGGGGGAGGGGGTGGCGAAGGACGAGGGTATGGCCCGGAATATCGTCAAAATCCTGCTGAAGAAGTAGGCGGGAGGGAGGGAAGGAGGGAGGGAGGGAGGGAGGGAGGGAGAGAGGCTGGGGAAGGTACCTGACAAATGAAAAGAAAAACCAGCCGGAGCGTGTATGTATGTATCCATACATATATTCATGTGTGTAAGTACGTGTATGTGTGTGGCGTTGGAATGAGAAAAAGTGGGCGGCATCCTCGAAAATAGACACCAACAGTAGAGGAAAGATCGGAGATTCCAAATCCTTGCGTTTGCCTGTGATATCCATTTCCTTCTTTCTCTTCCCACTGTCTTCTCTCTCTCTCTCTCTCCCTCTCTCTCTCTCTCTCTGACCACACTTGTTGTTAGAATTTGATTTCTTGCCCTTTCCCTCCCGATATCGCCGTGCCTCTCCCTCTTTCTTTCTCTCTTCGCAGGACACACAAACACACTTGCGCCATCCGTCCCTCCCTCCCTCTCTTCCTCCTTTCCTCCCTCTATTTTTCGTTCGTTCACATTTTTTAACGGTCATCTTTGTCGCTCTTGTCCTGCTTCCTCTTCTCAAAATCATACCGCTAAACTAATCGGAGAGAGGAGCTAATTAATAATGATAAAAGACGTAAGTAAGCCAATCAATAATTAATCAACTCATCGATATGATTATCAAGCTCTTAAACATTCGGGCACACATCTCACATATTACGCACACACCCTCTCTTCGATACACACACAACATGCCCTTCTCTTCCTTTCCTCCCTCCCTCCCTCCCTCCCTCCCTCCCTCTTTTACGAAGAGAGGAGAGGACCACCTTTCCCGCTCAATTTTGAAGGACGGAGGGAGGGAGGGAGGGAGAGAGGGAGGGAGGGAGGGAGGGAGAGGCTCTGGATTGCGATTAAGTCAGTACCACCTTCTTGCAGAGGGCAGGGATGGAAAGCGGGGAAAACTTGTAGCCATCCGCCTGGAGGACGGGAGGGAGGGCGGGAGGGAGGGAAAAGGGAAGAAAAACAAATATTTGAGAAAATTTTGCTGACGAACACGTGTCCTTCCTTCCCTCCCTCCCTCCCTCCCTCCCTCCCTCCCTCCCTCCCTCCCTTCCCCACCTTGTAGAACTTGTTCTGGAACTCAACCCAATGCAGGCGGAGGGCGTGAAGGAAGCACTCCAACACGTCCATGCACATGATGACGCCGAACGTCACCCCTTGGGGGGGGGAGGGAGGGACGGAAGGGGGAAGGGACGCTAAGAAACTTCTCATACTCCCGCGCGACTTTCCCCTACCGCCCCATGGCTATCCTTCCCTCCCTCCCTCCCTCCCTCCCTCCCTCCCTCCCTCCCTCCCTCCCTCCCTACCTGAGAAGATGGCGAAGCCGATGAAGACGCCAATGACAGAGCCGCTCTCCATCTGACCCTTGAGGGCCTTCTCAAAAAAGACCTGAACAAGGAGGGAGGGAGGGAGGGAGGGAGGGAGGGAGGGAGGGAGGGAGGGGGGCATTCAGTCGGTAAGTATGGATGGGATGAACGACGAGACTGGCAAAATACCAAGAGACCTTTCCTCCCTCCCTCCCTCCCTCCCTCCCTCCCTCCCTCCCTCCCTCCCTCCCTCCCTCCCTCCCTCCCTCCCTCCCTCCCCACCTCCGACAGCTGGGTATGCGCCAAAGACAGCGCCCACAAGCGCAGGTAAGAGGCCGTGTTACTGACCATGCCCAGGACGAATTCGATCGTCTCAATCGTCTGATGGATCATCATCTCGCCGAATCCGCCTGGGGGGAGGGGGGGGGGAGGGAGGGAGGGAGGGAGGGAGGGAGGGAGGGAGGGAGGGAGGGTACATGTGGGTATGACGCGAGGGGTGTTCTGACTTAAAGCGAGGTGGAAGAGGGAGGGAGGGAGGGAGGGAGGGAGGGAGGCAAGGACAATGAACCCTAACCGTGATCTTCGTGTCCACCTCCGTGGTGGTGTCCTCCCTCCGCCCCTTCCTCCCCTTCCTCCCCCAGCGCCTCGTGGGTCGAGGCCCCGCCATGGCCAGCCGCGAGGCCAGCCTGCTTCTTCTTGTTCTGAGGGAGGGAGGGAGGGAGGGAGGGAGGGAGGGAGGGAGGGAGGGAGGGAGGGAGGGAGGGAGGGAGGGAAGGAGGGAAGGAGGGAGGGAGGCATAAAGAGTTGGTTCGTGTGGGGGGGGATTTGGGGAGGGAGGGAGGGAGGGAGGGAGGGAGGGAGGGAGGGAGGGAGGGAGGGAGGGAGCACGGACCTGGCTGTTGATGATGCAGGGCTTGGCGCACAAGAGGATCGGAACGGTGGCGAAGGCGAGGAGCAGGAGGAACACCTTCAGAGGAAGGGAGGGAGGGAGGGAGGGAGGGAGGGAGGAAGGGAGGAAGGGAGGAAAAGATGAGCTTGACCGCTACGTGATGATTTCATTTTTCTATGCATCTATCCATAAATAAAATCTATCTGTATCTATCCATCAATATTATCTATCAAACCTATCTATCAGTCTATCAGGTCACGCATACACACACCCGGCCCCCCTTCCATCCCTCCCTCCCTCCCTCCCATTCTACCTGCAGCCTGCCCTGGCCCGAAAACATGGGCTCGACGACAGTTCCCGGTGATAAGGCAATAGAGATGAGGGTGTTGATGAGGTTGGGCGGCTGGCATCCGCCACTGCAAGGAGGGAGGGAAAGAGGGAAGGGGAGGTAAGGCAAACAACCGTACAGCGATCTGTATGACAGCGGCCCCCCCCCTCCCACCAATACACAAACACGGGACTTACCCCCCTTCCCTCCCTCCCTCCCCCCCTCCCTCCCTACCCTTCGCCCCCGTACTGCAACGGGCACATCTCGGCGGTGGACGTCGCACCCAGCACACATTCTCGTCCAGGGGCGCCAACGCCTGGACCAAGAGGGCTGTAGCCGTAGATGTAGCACGTGGAGGTAGGTCCCGGGCAGGGGATCCAGGTCTGGAGGAGGAGGGGGGGAGGGAGGGAGGGAGGGAGGGAGGGAGGGGAGGAGGGAGTTATGAAAGGTCCGTGGCCGTGGATGTCGCGGGAGGTGGGCAGGAGGGAGGGAGGGAAGGAGGGAGGGAGGGTAACTGCATACAAAGGCCCTTCTTCTTCTTCTCCTCCTTCTTCTTCTCTCTCCTCTTCTTCTTCTTCTTCTTCTTCCTCCTCGTCCTCCTGCTCTTCCTTCTTCCTTTTATTGTTTTTTCTTCTGTTCGTCCTCCCTCTCATTCCTCCTCCTCCTCTACCTCCTCCTCCTCTCCTCCCTCCCTTCTCCTTCTTCAACTCACCCCCGTGGCCGCATCGAAGCCCAGGCAGGAGGCAGAGAGCATCCGCTCTTCCCAATTAATGCTCCACTTGACAAAGATCAGCACCACCGTGTACCTAGGAGGGAGGGAGGGAGGGAGGGAGGGAGGGAGAGGCGGTGAGATGACGAAAGGAGGAAAGTGAGGAATGAGGAGAGGGGGACGAGGGAATGATGAACCCTCCCTCCCTCCCTCCCTCCCTCCCTCCCTCCTTCCCTCCCTCCCTCCCTCCCTCCCTCCCTCCCTCACCCACCCAAATAGGGCCAGGTCGAAGATAATCATGGGAAGGAATTCAAACGCGAAATCGACGTTCTGCTTGAAGTAGAGGGCGTTCGCGCCACGCAGCAAAATGCCCCACGTCATGTGGATGATGCCGAGGACGACCGAGAGCTTCATCTGCAAGGAAGGGAGGGAGGGAGGGAGGGAGGGAGGGAGGGAGAAGAGGATGTGGGTTCGCGCCCTGTCTCTGCTATGGCACTTTGTCGTCAGTTTTCTCTCTTTCGCTCCTCCCCTCCCCTCCCTTCCCTCCCTTCTCTCCCTCCCTCCCTCCCTCCCTTTCCTCCCTTCCCTCCCTTCCCTTCCCCCCTCACCTTCAACGAATTGAGAAACAGCAGAGAATTGTCCGACAGGTGCCACGCCGGGTCCACGCCAAACGGATAGACTTGCGCGAAATCTCCATAAGGATGAAGGGCCACCGCCTTGCCGCCCTCCTGATTGAGCAAGCGAGGAGGGAGGGAGGGAGGAAGGGAGGGAGGAAGGGAGGGAGGGAGGGGTTCGTGAGATGGCTATCCGTCAAATCCCGCCCCGTTCTCCCTCCCTCCCTCCCTCCCTCCCTCCCTCCCTCCCTCCCTCCCTCCCTCCCTCCCTCCCTCCCTCCCTACCTACCTACCTCCACGCCTGCAAAACTCCAGCGGGAGCCAAAGAAGTTGAGGGCCAGGGCAAAATAGTCGTTGTAAATCATGCCCGAATAAAAGGCGAACAAACCCATGAGTAGAATCATGTAGCGCGCGGGGTACAGGGCCTGGGGAGGGGGGGGAGGGAGGGAGGGGGGGAGGGAGGGAGGGAGGATGAGCAAGAAAATGAGACCCGTGCTTGAACTTCATGTTATTATCTCGGCTGACGAGGGCCTGGTGTCCGTCCCTCCCTCCCTCCCTCCCTCCCTCCCTCCCTCCCTCCCTCCCTCCTCACCCCAAGGGCGCCTGGATTGCGAGATTCCGCCTTGGCCTGCGTGACCACCAGATAGACTCCCATACAGAAGAGGAGGAAACCGTGGCCCATGTCGCCGTACCTGTCGGCGGGCG
>CP038119.1:669488-723331 GCA_004519485.1 Nannochloropsis oceanica
CCTCTCCCTCCCCTCCCCATCTTCTTCACCCTTGGTCGCGAGGAAAAGCATCCGTTCAAAACGCGGCCTATCCTCTTCATTCACCACCCCTGCCAAAAACGAGAAACGCATGTCCTTATCAATGGCCGAGGAGGGCGCCGCCGTCCCAGCCCGGCCGGCCTCGGCGTTGAGGAGGGGCTGGAGGGAGGGACCGGGGGAAACCGAGGGAGGGAGGGAGGGAGGGAGGGAGTCTCAGAAACGATGCATGGCATGGTTTTCTTTCGAGAAATCCATATTTTCCTGTCATACTAACCAATAACCTCAGGCGGTTCCTCCCCTCCCTCCCTCCCTCCCTCCCTCCCTCCCTCCCTCCCTCCCTCCCTCCCTACTGTATTTACCCGGGCCGTATCCGCCTGCCCTTCCCCCGAGCGGCCCGCGCGAGTTTTGGCCGCCTCCTCCTTCTCCAACTGCCGAGGAGCGTCCGAAGCGAAGAGCTTCTGCACCTTTTGAAGCACCTCTTGAAACTCCACCTGCGCGCCAAGATAGGGAAGAAGGGAGGGAGGGAGGGAGGGAGGGAGGGAGGGAGGGAGGGAGGGAGGGAGGGAGGGAGGGGGGGGAGGGAAGGTGTCGGTCGTCGCTAAGTGGGAAGGATGAGATGGGTTTTTAGTACGCAATACGTTCCCTCCCTCCCTCCTTCCTTCCCTCCCTTCTTCCCTCCCTCCCTACCTTCTCGTTGTACTCGCGCGTGATTTTCTCCCCGAAATTGTTCAACTCCAGAAGCTGTTGCTCATGATCTTCCAACTAGAGAAGGAGAAGGAGACGAAGGAGGAGTCGAAAGAGAGGAGGAGAAGGAGAAGAGGAGAAGGAGAAGAGGAGGAGAAGAAAGAGAAGGAGATTGAGTGGGTGAGTCAGACGACGACGACGACCACGACCACCATTTGAAGGAGGGAGGGAGGGAAGGAGGGAGGGCAGGAGAAAGGGAAGAAGCGAAGGAGGAAGACCTCGTCTTTTGTCTCTTCTTACCTGCTGCTCGAGCTGCTCAAGCACGTAAGCCCCTGAGCGTTTCTCCTTGGCATCCCCTTGAGATTCCGCCAGAAATCTTTGGTACCCGCCCGGGACCTGATTTGAAAACAATTGGGCATGAGAGAGGGCAGTACGGAGAGACGGTGAATGGGAGTGAGCGAGCACGACTGATTGAGTCAGTGATGGGCGGCAGGTAATACACCGTGTCTCGAAACATGACCCCGATCCTCCCTCCCTCCCTCCCTCCCTCCCTCCCTCCCTCCCTCCCTACCTCGGTGTCCAACCCGAATTTGCCGATTTCGGTGCGAATGTACCGGAGCTTTCGCTCCAGCTCGTCGCACCGCTTGATGTACGAGACATAGCGGCGCTGGAATGCGACTTGCTCGTGGTTCAGCTGTGTGGAATGGAAGAGGGAGGGAGGGAGGGAGGGAGGGAGGGAGAGGTGTGGAAGAGGGGTAAGTCGTCGTCCGGTCTTGAAAGCGACAGTCACTAAAACGCAAGCAAAACAAGCACACCCATCACCTCCACGTATAAATCTCTTCACCACCGAGCTACTTGTGCACGCATGGGAGCCCTGTCCCAGGCCGTCCAGCCCTCCCAACCCTCCCTCCCTCCCTCCCTCCCTTCCCACGTACATCCGTAAATTGGATGATCCCCAACATGCCCAAGTCATTAACCGCCCCGTGCGCTGCGTCCTCGTTTACAATCAAGGAGACGTACTCCATCTCTTCGGAGCGAAACCATTTCGCCATGCTTCCTGTGGCTGCTGCGGCTGGTCAGGCTGGCAGGGGCAAGACACACGAATCTCGTCGTCCGTTTTCTCCTTCCTCAAGCGTGTGTCGTCGTCCTCCTCCTCCTGGTGATGGTGATAGGGACACGAGCTCTCCTATCCCCCACACACACGCACACCGTCGTCCAACAACAGGAGAAGATGCCTGCACTTGTGAGACAAGAGAGGGTGAGAGGGTGTACGGGAATTGAGTAAGAATGCTAGGGAGAGTGCGTGCGTCCTGCACGATTCGGTAGTAGGCAACCACCGCCCGCAATCTCTGCCACAGGTAAAACAGAGACCCGCTGCGGCAACGCTCACCAAAAGCAAGCACACTAATTGAGTATATGTGTGCATCTGCTTGCAGTGGTGGGTGGGAGCGGGGATGAGATCCCGCGGTCTTATGTTGATATTGAAATTATTCTTGCTTGCTTCACGGCGACCGTGCCAAAAAGCGATCGATCTGTTCTCAAATGCCAGAAAACAAGTATGCCACACCCTCACCCACTCGTTTTGTGTCTCTAGGTTGTTAAAATCATCCTGACGGGCAGGGTAACCTGGGTCGTGAAAATATTATGTAATCAAGCTCTCCTAGAGGGTAAGCTGCCACTCCCTGAATTTATTTCCGACGGTCACAGCACGTCCGTGTGGAGAGGGTGTGTGCCCTCGTCCCGGCTCATTTCCCGAAGAGCCCATTTAAAGTACGGCAATGGACAGTAAGAGAGCATTTGGTAGTTGGAATGTAGGTCTGAGATCCACCAAATAATTACCAGCTGAACCAAAACACTCTCCTCCTACCTCCCCACCCCATTGCCATATGTGCTGTGCACTAATCTCTGTTCGCCGTGTATGGCCTTTCACGGTATTTTGCCTCCTTCGAGTATTATTTCCTATCCCGTAGTGCAGTCGGTTGTCGTCGATTTGAACGCATTGGCATTGCTTGCCTTCCTACGGAAACATTCTCTCCTCCTCCCCTCATCTCCTCTCCCCAATAAAGTGGACACTCGCATGTACTTCGTCAAATAACACTGTCAATAAAGGCCAATAATAACGCAGTATTTTCTTGTATCAGTTGCTCTTAATTCCTGTATTGTGTCCCCTTCTTCACTTTTCCCGTCTAGATGACAGCGGAGGGGGGATTCGCACGCTCATCCCGTCCCTTCTCTTTTCATGACTTTGACAAAATTTTGTTTCCCTCGTTTCCTCTCGTTGAAGCTGTGCTGCACAATATTACATTGCTTTTCCATAGGGGCTTGGGCGGTAGCTACAGAAAGAAGGTTAGAGGGTTGTGTAGAGTCCCAGGGGAGCGGGAGGAGGAGGAGGAGGAGGAGGAGGAGGAGGAGGAGGAGGAGGAGGAGGAGGAGGAGGAGGAGGAGGAGGAGGAGGAGGAGGAGGACGGAGGGGTGGGTGGAAAGAGATACGATCTTCAATAAATAATGAATTGCGCATATTTCTGGGTGGTGCAGAAGATGGCGCAGGTGAAGGCGCTGAGGCAGCTGGACCTACATATTTTGTTTCGGACCGACAAAGTTAAATTACGACGTCCTTTTGCGGGTGCTGGAAGTCGTGACGCGTACCTATTTTTGTGCTGCTGCTGCTGTCACTGCGATAACTGGTCCTTGATTATCCAGGTGTAAAAAATATGATTCGCAATCTATTTCTATTGTTTGTTCTCTTGGTTCATTTGATTTCTTTTCTTTTTTTAACGCCGTGAGACTGGGCTGGGCCTTCGTAAATTTCTGGCCCAGCTGCTCCGAAAGTCATGCAATGGGAAACGATGTGCCAATATGAGCAACCATCGTCTTAATGTGGAAAAGGATTTCATGTTGTGTCTTAAAAACATACAAAGGCAAATATGATGTCAAGGTGTGGCCGCACACCATAACCTCCTCCCTATCCTCTTGTCCACGCCATCGCCCGCACCAAACTATAAAGGATCCTACGAGTGACCATAATACAATTTCAACTTTGACGGTACCCTCCTACTTGCACTTAGCAGTGTAGACGCCGTTATTTGCCTATTTTAATCGTCAAGCAGACAGGCTGCACAATAATATGCTCGATGAAAAAGAAAACAAACATGGGCCTAGTTGTTTGAGTCTGAGGTTTGGCCTTCATGAATAAAAACTAAGCCACATCATCAAGAATGCCCCTCGATTCTCACAGCAGGACCCGGTAAGCGCTGCTCATTACGCCATGCGCCCCTCTTTCTATAAGCCTCGGCAGTGCCCACCTCGTAATCAATTTCGATGCATCATCTGCATGAAAAAAATGGTTCTGGTCGCCCTGAGTTAGTCCGCGACTAACTATTTCAGGGCAATCAGCACATCTGTGACTTGACTATTTCTGGGCAACCAGCACATCTGTGACTTGATTCATATATCTACCACCTACAAACCCTCCGATAGGCCCGGAATGGGTAAATACGTGATAGAAGGCAAGGTAGGCGAAGGCACTTTCAGCGACGTTCTCCGGGTACAGCATACCTGTGATGGAACCTTTCACGCCATGAAATGCTTAAAAAGCAAGATTGCCTCCGTCAGTCAAGTGAAGAATTTACGGGAAGTTCAAGCGTTGAGGCGGCTGACTCCTCATCCCCACATAGTCGCCTGGCAAGACATCATTTTCGAGGAGGCCACCGGCCGCCTCGCCCTCGTTTTTGAGCTCCTTGACGCCAATCTCTACGAGCTCATTCGCGGCCGCCGCTTCCCCCTCGCGGCCGATGCTGTCCGTACATACACCCATCAGCTACTGCAAGCCTTGCAGTACATGCACGCACGGGGCATCTTCCACCGCGACATTAAGCCTGAAAATGTGTTGGTGGAAAAAAGGACGCAAACAATTAAGCTCGCCGATTTTGGTTCTTGCCGCGGGATTCATTCCTCGCCTCCGTACACTGAGTACATTTCTACACGCTGGTACCGATCCCCGGAATGTCTCTTGTCCAATGGGAGGTATGGGCCTCCGATGGACATGTGGGGAGTGGGCTGTGTAATGTTTGAAATGAGCACGCTGCGGCCTTTGTTTTGCGGGGACGATGACATTGACCAATTGAATCGCATTCACAAAGTGTTGGGTACGCCACCCACTGAGTTGCTGCAGGCGATGCGTCATAGGGGACAGAAAGGAGGGGACCAGGCGGAGGGGGAGGATTGGACGGGAGGGAGGAAGGATACGTATATGGAGAAAGAGCACCGCTTGCTGGTCTTCCTGCCGACGCAGCGAGGGACGGGGTTGGATACCTTACTTCCGTCCACACACACCTCTGTGGAGTATTTGGACGTGTTGCGGCGAACGTTGGCGTATGACCAACAGTCGAGGCTGTCAGCCAAGGACGCCTTGCGGCATGCGTTCTTTCGTGACTTACTCCAGACAATCCCATCTAAGTCCACGCTCCCTCCACCAAGCGCCATTACCACAACCGTGAAAATGACAGCCATATCCCCGCCTTTAGCGACATTGGCCAATCCTCCAGGGAACCTCCCGGGCGCAGCTTTCCCCATCGTCACCAGCATTCGCAAGATGAGAGGTAACAAGCAGAGCAAGAAGCCTCGGGCTAAGGACGGTCAGTGCTTGCCTTTAGTTGTGGATACCTCTGTCTCTTTCGCCGCCGCCAAAGTCACTGTGGAGGCCAAGCGTAAAAAGGTGGGAAAAACTTGCGGAATGTTAGGGATAAGGGAGCAAGTGCAGCTGCGCAAGTCGATGCGTTGCTTGCCGCCGCGTGGACTGGTCGCCAAGCCGCTCTCATTCTGGCGGGGAAAGCCGCAGCAGGGGTAGTAAATAGCGCACAATCGTCCTTATAAAAATAGTAGTGAAAACAAACTCACATGTATTGAAAGAAGTGGATGTTTTTGTAACATCCTTGAGAAAGACCACCACTTCCAACGCGAGCGAACAGACCTCTGCTAGGCTCCGTTTTTTCGCCGCTCTGTCGTCTTCCCACTCGATATTTGTTTAGCTTCATGCTTCCATGTATGCACTGTGACATAATTTCGTCTTTCTCCTTTGTCGGTCTCAAATGCTGCTTTGTAAGTCCAGTGAATGCATGTTATGGACAATCGCGGCTATTTTTAACGCCGTTTCAGCCGTTGCAGGCCCATCCCATCTCCTCTCGCATTGGCACGCTCTCGTTCACTCGTTCCATTTCCTCCGCTTGTCTTGAGACCTAAGCTCAATGATGGTAAGCCCCATAGTGCGAGTCATCAAGTAGAACCACCAGAGCCACCTCACCAGGGTTGAGTCTGGGGAGCAAGCGCGACACCGCGCGCGTGTGAAGGGGAGAACGTGTGTCGCATACTGCGAGGTCAACGGATGGTAGCTAGAAGGTATCCAAGCTTTTTATACTCATGGGATCCTCTAGTAAAACACCATACGATCACACCACATCACTCACAGACACGCTTCTAACATCCTCATGGTTGGAACACACTGTTTTCACGCCTCATTCCTCAATTCCCTTCTTTCCTCCCCTCCACCCCGACAGAAAAGTAAAACACCTCCCCCTCCATCACGCAAGCGTCATGGCATATAAGGCCATTGCTGCTTCCTCCTTAATGTTAGGCATCGCCCAGGGCCACATTTTCTCAAACTGGAACACCCGCACTGCCACGACCGCCAACAAGATCGTGGAGATCCCTGCCTCGGGTGGGACGCGCCCCGTGGCCGCCTTTGGCATTGCAACAGGCAATGTAAGTACTAAACAAATATAATACAAGGGCACTAGCCTTCTTTTCATATGTGAGTTATGATGGCAACGCGGTCAAAGGGGGAAGTGCGGGCGGAGAGAGGCAAACGGGAAGGAGGGAGGGCTGCCATATCATACTTTTTGGGGGGAAATGGGGGGAAGGCGAGGAGCGGGAAAGGGGAGGGAGGCGAATGGGAACAAAGGCCACCAATGTTGTGCAGCACGATAAGTGATGCTTTCTTTCATTTCCATCAGGGGCTCGCATGTGTGTTCTTTCCTGAGAAGCGAATTACGTACCGAAGGAGGGCAGGCATGATTCCCCCTCGCTCTTCCGCCTTATGTAACCTAGATTTACCCGCATTCTCCCTCCCTCCTTCCCTCCCTCCTACCTTCCTTCCTTCAAGTACGATGCTGCAACCACCGTGGATTTCAAAGCGGATGCGACCTTGAGCAGTGGGATGTACATCAAGGGGTACGCCGTCTCCAAGGCCAAGCACGACGAGTTCGTTGCTGCGTGCCCTCAGACCGCGGGCGAGCTGGTCTCAGTCTATGAATGGGGTTATGGCCCATGTGACGCTTTCATGAGCTCTCTCAAGACACAGGCCACGACCTTCCAGGCTGGGACGACACCGAAGGAGGCAGGGGGGTCTACGGTCAAAGCGGCCTTCTCCCTTTCGGAGCCTTTGGACGGGGTATACGTTCTGTTCGAGAATCTGATGGGCCAGCCTGTCACCTTCTCCAACGCAGAATTCTCCCTTGAGAACGTTGCGGAGCCTGTCAAGGCAGGAGAGGACTTGGTCTTCCCTGCTGCGACTGTGCACATGTCGGCAGCGGTGGTGAAGCTGGCCGACGAGACGCCTACAGAGAAAACGATGGTGTCGTTCAAGGCCCAAGGGACGGCCGTTGAGGGCGCCAAATCCACGGCGATGATGGTGGTGAACAAGGAGCAGATGACCCCTGCACGCTTGGGATGCACCTTTGGGTTCTACTTCGGCTGGTTCAAGAGGAACACGGCCGGACAAAACGTGTGCAAACAGGCAGATTTTACCTACACCATGGACGGGGACATCCTCAAGCTGACGGGGTAAGCAAGCTTTCCTTTCCTCCCTCCCCTCCTCCCTTCCCTCCTTTCCTTCATTTCCCTGTTGGTGTCTAGTTGACCTTACTCTTTACAACGCTTTCCCCTCCCCCTGTCCCCCTCCTATCCCCCTTCTTCCTCAGTGTGATCAAGGCCGTTACCCCCCAGGATCTGGCGGGTGATATCCTTGCAGACCCTTCCATCACCCTCTTCCAGGGCGATGCTGACTACACGTTTGAGGCGGAAGCCCATGGAGCGGATAGTATATTCGTTGTTATCCCCAATAGGCTGGACACTCCGATTAGCGTAGAGGATCTTTCTGTCTCTTACGAGGCTGCTGACCTTATGTCGCATTTGATGGAGGACCCGAGCACCATTTGGAAGAGTGGCCCGGTGGCGGGTGTGTGCATTGCGGCGCTTGTCGTGTTATTCTCCTGCATGGCAGCCGCATACTGCCTGGGCAAGCGCAAGGCGGCACTGATGGTGAAGAAAGCGGAGGAGAAGGCGGAGAGGAAGCAGCAGGGCAATGCCCTGGTTTAAGTTAAGGGAATAGGTTTGCGTGTTTTTTTTTGTTGAAGGGAGGAGGCTGGGAGATGGAAAGAGATGGATCAGTGAGAGATGAGAGATAGTAAGGAGTGTGGTCAGGAGAAGAGACAATGGGAATTTGAGAGGGGAAAGGAACGTGGTGACAGATGAGGGATGGAGGGAGGGGGAGGGAAGGAGGAGGTGAGCCCTTGAGCTCGGTCATTACCTTGAAAGGGTTTAAGAGGAGTAAGTGGAGACGGAGGGGAAAAGATCAATGGGAAGAGAAGAGTGTATAGAGATTTCCTGTGTTACGCACGCCACCGACAAGGATGACAGCGATGTTCGTAGTAGTACAGACCATGTCACGGGAAAAGTAAGAGGACAATTTTTAGAAGAACTACCACCTGCATGGGTCGCAAAGCTAGTGATACAGCAGTGACTTCTATCTTATTCTGGTACAGAATTGTGAGCCATTTGTTTTGTTTAGGTGCTTGACCCTCCGTTGTGCACGGTGCGGGAGCATCGAAGCATGGCCCATTTCAGTCTTTCGATTCTCTGGTGACAACGCAAGCAAGGCGCGTGAGCGCGTGCGTTGTACGAAAGTTGTGTCAGTCTCATGTGTCTGACCCTGTACACTCATTAAGTTGCACACGTGCAAACTTTTACAACAACACAGGTCAGTCGTAGGGGTGAGGAGGTTTTGGCTTGAGCCTTATAGTCGAAACGCGTCGTCGTGCAAGACCACATCCCCTGCCCATGACCGTAAGCCTCCTTGTCCTCGCTCTCACAATGACAACAAGCACCATGACCGCCGCCGCGTTTCTTTTGCCCCTACCTACCTACCCCGTCCCTGCTTGTGGTGGTGCCGTTGTCCACGGGCTCTTTGCTTCGTCCTCCTCCTCTCCCTCTACACCACCATCACCCCAAGCGGACCTCGTCACCACCCTGGCCGCAGACGGACGCTTCACTCGCCTCGTGCCCCTCCTCAAGACCGCGGGACTCGACATAACCCTCCGATCGCCCGGGCCCTGGACCTTGCTGGCTCCCACAGATGCGGCCTTGGACGACATTGGCACGAACCTCACCCTTTCCATGGCGGCGCGGGAGCCGCGGCGACATCTGGCGCCGCTGTTGTCCTACCACATCATTCCAGGTAAGGAAAAGTAGTCGAGTTATGGGGGGGGGGAGAGAGAGAAGGAGAAGGAGAATGAGATGGACAAATTATGGGAACGAGTGAGAGAAGCCGTTCAGGCTAGGCTCTGGGTGAAGCACACTTGCATCATCCTCAAGGCCACGTGTCCGCTCGCCCTCCTTCTCGCCTTCAAGTTACCAATCCCTCATTCCTGCATAAACCAAAGAACAAGCCCCTTTATTCCAAAGTGCTTATGAATGATTTCCTTTTTTTCCTTCTTTCAAACAGGCAAGGCCATGGGCCTGACGGAGCTAGTGGCCGCTGGTGACACCCGCTCTAGAATCAAGGTGGGTTCAGGGAATGAGGGAGGGAGGGAGGGAGGGATGAAGGAAGGGAGAAGAGAAAAATGTAAATAGCGGCAGAATAGATGGAAATGATAAGGCACACAATCGCACCCTCAATAACCTCCTTAATCCTTTTCTTTTTCGCCCCCTTCCATCCCCTCCCAAATCATCACCAAACGGTTGAATCAGACACTAGAACGCAGCGGCCTCTCCATTGCTGTCTACGGCGGAACCATTCTGATCGATGAGGCCCGCGTCACCGAGTGGGGCAACGAAGCCAGCAACGGCGTCATTCACGTTCTGGATAGCCTCCTCCTTCCCTGCCTCCCTGCGGATTTCAATCCCTACGAGTCTGCCGAAGCCGCGGCTGAGGGTCCAGTGTTGGGCGTTACGCCCCCCCTCGGTCTCTGGGACCCGTTGGGGTTATGGAAGGACGAAGACAAAGACACGCAAACCCGGTTCCGAAAAGCTGAGATAAAGCATGCGCGCTTGGCTATGCTGGCATCAGTGGGCGTGTTAGGGCAAGAGGCGTTGTTGTCTGGTCATCCCCCCGCACTGAGCGCTCTCTTGAAAATGGGTGAAGAACATTCTGCTGCTACCGCTGCTATGACCTCAGCGACGAGCTCATTGTCGCCTCTTTTACCGATAGCTGTTGCGTTTCTTCCCGGGGTTATCTATGAAGTGTACTTCAATCTTGTTAAGGCTGGGAGGGAGGAGAGGTCGGTATTGGGGCAGAAAGAGGAAGCCCTCACGCGAATCCTTCGGCAAGAATCGCCCGACTTCGAGGAGGAGCGGGAGACAAAGCGTCAAGAGGTAGCATTGGGAAACAAAGAGTTAAATAATGGGCGGTTGGCTATGATGGCGGTGGTGGGGATGCTAGCCCAGGAGCTGGTGACGGGAAGGGGAATCTGGGACTGGGGGAGCTAGAAGGGCGAGTCCGGCAGGTAGAAATATGTTTTTGATAAAAGTGGAGCCTGTATGATTGTGGAGCAGATGAAACAAATGATAGCCTTTAGTTTTAGGAATGTTGTGATAGTACTTTTCACCGGCGTCCTAGTTGCAATTTTCTTAATAGCATCTGTACTTGTGATATTTCTCGGAGCAGTAGCTCCTTCCTCCTTGGTGGAAACGTGTGGGTCGTAGCCTAGGCTATTATGGCCAAAATCGTAATATGCAACCCGCTGGCTACACCTTATTGTTGTAGTGTGGTTTCTGTCGGGCCAGACTCAACTTTGCTGAATACGTGCCCGGGCAATGCCGTAGTCTCACTAGAAAACAGCCGGACAGGCGTCGTTCAATTGTCTGCCATCCTTGTGCTTGAAAAATGAGTCGCTCTCTTCGCGTTTCCTTCAAAAGACCGTCCGACGCTGCTTTGACACTCTCTTCAGACGAGATGCGGGGACATTCAGGAGGCCGCCGCCTTACGCGCCCGAAGAAGATTGGCGAGCCCTCTTCTTCCATGAGTCGCAACTGGCCCCTAAATGACACTTGCACACGGATCCCGACAAATTGTTTTTCTCCACCAATATCTAGCTCCCTGTAACAGACGTCTAGACGGCGGGGCAGCACGATGATCCGGGCGCTAGCGGTACGTCGCTTTCTCCTCCTCTCCATTTCCTATGATTTTGATCATCACAACAGATACACATGCCTTATCCACACCTTTTTCGTCCTCCTTTACGCCCCAGCTCCATGAAATTCTGGCGGGACGCCTAGGCGGAAACATTAGGGCCGCCCAAGTGTACAATCACGACGGAGCCTTGCTCGGTGCCGCTGCCCTCCCTTCCCCCCCTCCCCCTGGTGCGCCCCTCCCTTCCTCTGTCGATGCTTGCGGCCCACCCTCCCGCGCCGCCGTGCTTGAAGCACAAACTACAGCGGCCATTACCTCCCACATATGGAGCACATATGAAGGGGTCGGTCATTTGACCGCTGAGCAACCAGACGAAGGAGGAGGAAGGGGAGGAGGGCGAGAGGGAAGGCGGGAAGGTAGGGTCCTCGAGACGCTGATCCTGGAGCTAGAGCACGCCCGGTTGGTGGTAGTGCCGGCAGGGCCAAGGTATTTGGTGTGTTTGATCGGTTCAGAAAAAGCGGAGGTAGGTATGTTGATGGCCAAGGCGCAGGCATTGGGCTCTTTTTTGAGGGAGGAATTAGGTCAGGTCCAGGTGGAGGGGTAAGGATGGGGACAAAGAGGGGGGGAAGGAGGGAAGGAGGAAGAAGAGGGAAAGGATGTACATAGAAAGGATACGGTGTTTGACAGCTGGAAATAAATGAACGAATAGTAAATAGGGAGTTTAAGTCAACAACAAGTTTCTTCTTCTTTTTCTTTCATCTCAACCCTTTTCCCTTGGTCTTGTTGATTTGATTGTTATGCGGGACACTTCCCCAATTATCGCCCAGTCATCCAATCTTCTTGTGCGAGATCCACCCAACATTTTTAATGTGAGATAAATATTACCCCTGTGGACTGACTCCCTCTAGCACACAGCATTATCCATCTTCTTCGTTGCTACTACGGGCATACCCATAAATCTGCTCTGCCAGCGTGCTAGCCACGGACGGAGGCGAGAAGTGAGAGGTGTCAAAGGGGAAAGCAGGGATAACGTCCACGAAACGTTCCTTCTTCTCCTCCCCCTCGCCCTCATTCCTTTCCTCATTCGTCGAGTCGGACGCGGCCTGTGGAATGGGAAATAGCTTCGGCTGAAGAGACCTGGAGGAAAGGAGGGAGGGAAGGAGGGAGGGGGAGAGGAAGTAAGAATAAATAAATAAAAATTAAGAGCGGGAAATAACGATGAGGACGAAGGCCGCCACGATATGAGGTCACGAAGGAAGGAGGAAAGACGAAGGGAAAGAAGAAGATGTCTATATTCTCTCTGTATATATTTTCGTAGCTCCTCCTCTGATAATTTTTGTGCGCGAGATCGATTTTTTTACGAAATTGGCGCTTACCGGAGCCACTCGTGCAGGAGGTAGCAAATGGCGGCGCGATGCGAGGCGGCAGCCGTGGGCATGGAGGAGGGAGGGAAGGATGGAGTGGATGAAACGGCGGAGGTAGGGGACGAGGAGAGTTCGCGTAGACGGATATTGGTGGCGTTGACCAGGGCCTGTATTAGAGGTCCCTGGGAGAGGAGAATAGGTGAAGGTAGAAGCAACTGCGTGAGATATCCCAGACACAAGAATTAGGCCCCAAAAAAATGCGCGAGGGGAACGACCGGCACAGAGGGGAAGACAAAGAGGGGCAGGAAATTTCGACGAGGGCGTATATATGCTGCATATTTTATTATATAAAAATAGACATACCTCCGCGAGTAAAGGAAAAGGTGATGCCATTGTACTCCTGCTCTTGACTTCTTGTGACATGGTCCGAAGGGTCCTTAAGGCTTCGACCAGCCGACCCTCCTGGAGAGGGCGGGGAGGGAGGGGGTTATGTAAGCCACGACGAATAACAGTGTTTGGTTAAATGAAACAATTACTACGAGTAGCTGTCGGACAAGGGAAAAGAGAACAGGGAAAAGAAGCGGGGAGGGGAGGTTGGAAAATGCAGGCAGACCGTACCTGGAGCAGCTGCAGCACGAGTAGATCCATCCGCCGCAGACGGAAAAGCATGTCCCGGACGAGTTGTCTAAGCTCCTTTGTCTCGTATATCAATTCTTCGGTCTTCCTTCCTTCTCCCTCTTGGGCCAGAAACGCGAGAAGCAGGTTGACTACTTCATGGGAGTCCACCGCTCCCTGTTAATATGAATGATCAATCGGGCAGCCGGGGGCAGGCGGTGTTGATTGAAGTGCGGAGAGGGAGGAAAGAGGAAAGGAAGGGTGGAATAGAAGGCTCAGACAAGGTAGGGAGGAAGGAGTTGACAAGCGCACAAGGCGGGCGAGAAAAAGAAAAGGGAGGAAAAGGATGCAAGGCACGCAAAGGAGGGAAGCAGGTTAATAGGAGGAGAAAGAGGAGGAGATGAAGGAGGGAGAGGAGAAGGAGGAGGAGGAGGTTGAGAAAGAGAAGGAGGAGGAGAAGGAGGAGGAGGAGGAGGAGGAGGAGGAGGAGGAGGAGGAGGAGGAGAAGGAGGAGGAGGAGGAGGAGGAGGAGAAGGGGGGATGGGCAGACACGCCCGCAAGCCTTCCTTACCTGCTGTGTGCGCAAAAAGCTGACGACGCGGTCGATTCGTTGCTGGAGTGTGGGCGGGGGGAAAGGCATAAAAAAATTGTGAGTGGCCGCAATAGTCATGGGGTTGCCAGAGGGCATACGAAAGGTATGATATGAGTGGTGGCGATGATGGTGGCAAAATATTAAGGGGGCGCAGGGTCCTCTCTCTGCATCCAATCCCCCCCTTTTATACTGTCTTCTCCCATCGAGCCCTCTCCTGTCTCTCATCTCCCTCTTTGAAAGAAAGAAAGCGAGCTTTACCAGGTGAAAGAGCAGGCGCAAGACGAGGACGACCAGTGCCGGAGGGACAACATTTGTAGCTTTGTCTCTCGCTTCTCCTCCGCCTTGAAAAGAATGGAGGGACGGAGGGAGGGAGGGAGGCACGGCGGTCTGCAGCAGGCCGATATGGTGGAGGATTACGTGGGAAAGGTAGACCAGGGAGGGTGCAGACGTGGATCGGGGGGAGGAAAGGGGGGAAAGGGCTGTCGTGACAAGGGGTAGAAAAATCTGTTGTAGAAGGTCAGTCGTGAGCAACTCACATTTGACGGAATCCTCTGCTCCTAATAATATATATTACCAAACCATCTCCCCGTGATCTAATATGATACAATTACCCCCTCTTATATAATACGTGACCTCACTCTCCTCCTAATCAAGTTTATAACCCTCTCTCCCCCTAATATAACATCTTCCCTTCTGATATTATGTATCTTCCTCTCCCTCCTCCCTGGCCTTCTTCCCCTCTCTTTCACTCCCTCTGTACCTGACGGAGTAGTTCCTCTTCCCCTATACAAATGTCTCCTTCAGGCGCCAGCCGACAAATTTCCTTCTCTCCTTCCCTCCCCCCCATCTTCGGTCCCTCCCTCCCTCCACCGTCGCTGCCATACGCAGACCGAGAGAGAGGGGGGGGGGCAGCAAGGGAGGAAGAAAGACAGAGACGCATCATGGTCGAAACGTCATCAAAGTCCAGGGGGAGACGGAGGGAGGGGAGGAGGGAGGGCGGGCGGGAGGGCGAGAAAAGAGGAAGACTTTCGGCGATGCGACGGTAGTATTCGTGGAGAAGGACGGCATGGGCCAGTGTGCCTGCTTTTCCCACAAGACGGATCGGATCAAGAATCAAGGGGAAGAGGAGAAGAGGGAGTGACGAAGAGGGGGTGATGAGTGCGGAAGGGAAAGAGCATACATACACACACATATACACAAACATGTATATATACACACATATATATATGCATATAAACTCTTGCCTGTGTCATTTTCCACCAGCCTTGCTGTTTCCTCCCCCGTATTTGATGAAGGTCGCACAAGGGAGGGGTAGACACGACCGCGGCGGAGGAGGAAAGGAAAGAGCGAAGGCACCTGGAAAGGAAGAGGAAGTGCATGTGGGTGGAGAAACAGCAATGGCACACATAAGGGCGAGTGGGGTGAGTAAGAGGGAAGAGCTGAAGATGGTTAGAAAGAACATGGCACAAACAATCATCAACATCCTGCATTCAAACCCTCCCCCTAAACACACACGAACACACCCGTGAAGCCCCTCCTCGATTCTCCCCTTTCAGTCAACAGTGTATACTTGCCTTTGTTCGACTGGCTGCAACTGCTTTCAGGTTGATGCGAAGCCGCCACAGTCGGATCCCTACTTCCCTTCCTCCTCGTCCTCCTCCTCCACCTTGTCCTCCTCCTCCTCCTCTTTGTCCTCCTCCTCCATTTTGTCCTCCTTCTTCCTCTATCCCCTGCAGCCCCCTCTCTCCTTCCCTCCCTCCTCCTCCCCCCATATGCAGCATCCACCCGCCATCCGCGGACGGGAAAATGCAATGCCTGAAGAGGAAGGAAAGAGGGAGGGTTGAGGGTTAATTCCATCACCGCCACTACAGAGCGAGGGTTGAGGTTATATTCCATCATCGCCACTACAGAGGAAATTTTGAGGGTTAATTCCATCACCGCCACTACGGAGGGTGAGTCGAGGGTTGGAATTCAATACCCATACTCAATACACAACCCAAGCCCATCGAGTTAAGGCAAAGGAAGAAATGAATGGAGGGAAACCGTGGTGGAAAGGAGTGGGGGAGGGAGGCTATGAAAGACCATCGAGAAAAGGGAAGAAAAGGAAAAAATGGAGGGAGAGGACGGAAAGGATGGAAAGGAAGAGAAGAAGGGAATGAGGGAAAAGAGGGATGAAGGGAGGGAGGGGGGGAAGAGAAGAGTTACCGAGGATCGTAGAAGTCTTCAATAGGAGGACAAGCAGAGGTGCCTTCAAATTCGCCCTCCTTCCCTCCCTCAGACGGGGGGGAGGGGGCAAACGCCAAAGGGCCGCCACCACAAAAAGGATCTCCGGGCGAGGAGGAGGGCGAGGGGGAAGGAGGGGAGGAGAGGATGTCGTAGACCATGGTTACCTGAGGCGGGCATTGGAGCGAGAACCAGCGAGTGAGGGACGGAGTGAGTGAGGGAGGGATCCGAGTCCTTCTTTGTTCAGAGATTCCTTTGCGCTCTCCTTACCCTCGTTCCCTTGCCTCTTTTTCCTCCCTCCATCCCTCCCTCCCTACCTTCCCCTCTACGCTGTGCAGCAGCAGGAGGTTGTCAAGGGCATGAAGGCGGACAGGCCCGCCGGGTAGGAAGTAGGAGTAGGTACGAAAGAGGGAGACCTGGGCGGGGAGGGAGGAATGGGGGGAGGGAAAAAGAGGAGGTCATGGCATTTACTCATGAGAGGATACATGATTAACCTGGAGGAAACGCACTTTCAAACCCGCCTGCCCTCCCTCCCTCCCTCCCTCTCTCCCTCCCTCCCGACCTGCTCCTTCTCTAATAGAAAGAGAGCGAGGGACCCCGCGGTCGTGTCGACGACAGCGGCGAACATGGCACCGTACAGCCGGTGGAGGGAAATGTCCAGGGGATTGAGGGAGGAGGAGGAAGAGGGGGAGGAAGAGGGGGAGGAAGAGGAGGAGGGTGGGGGAAGAAGATCGAACCTGAAGGGAATGGAAGGAGGGAAGGAGGGGAGGAGGGAGGGAAGGAGGGAGGGAAGGAAGGAAGGAAGGAAGGAAGGAGGAAGTATTATATGCTATAATCATATGCCATCGTCGACTCGCAGCTTTCAGCCAGCCAGCCAGCCCTCCCTCCCTCCTTCTCACCGTGGCAGCCGGTCGGGCGGAGGCAGCTCGAACTTTGGCATGGAGGCTCTACTGTCGTACCTGTGGACCCCAGAGAGGGAGGGAGGGAGGGAGGGAGGGAGGGAGGATCCCGGAAGGTTGGGGAGGGCATAGGAGGGTGAGGGAGGGAGGGAGGGAGGGAGATAAAGAAGGTAATGGAAGGTGAGGGAGGGATAGACAGAGGGAGGGAGGATATGGGGGGGGCAGACGGAGGGAGGAAGGGAGGGAAGGAGGGAGGGAGGGAGGGAGGGAGGGAGGGTACCGAAGGAAGTAGCCTTTGAGCTCCCTCCCGCGAGGACCAGTGGCCAGGAGGAGGAGGCGGGAGGCCGGGTGGTAGAGGAAGAAGCGTGTGTCGGGGTGGGGAAAAGCCCGAGAGAGTCGGCATTGCTGACGCTTCAGGGAGACCTGAGGACGGGAGGGAGGGAGGGAGGGAGGGAGGACGGGAGAGGTTTAAAAAAACACGAAAGTCTGAAACAATCCATCCGATTCCATTGTGTCCTCTCCCACCCTCCCGCCCTCCCGCCCTCCCGCCCTCTCTGGCGCCCGCCCTCCTGCCCTCTCTGGCGCCCGCCCTCCCTACCTTGTACATATCCAAGCCTCTCTCTGTTAATATCAGAAGGTCCTGAGAGTTCCCGCCGTGGTCGCTCCAGATAAGGCCTGTAGGGAGGGAGGGACGGAGGGAGGGACGGAGGGAGGGACGGAGGGAGGGACGGAGGGAGGGAGGGAAGAAGAATTAGGGGTGGGAAGAGACAAGGAGAGTCGAGAAAGGGGAAATCGGACTGGTGTAGGAAAAGCATTAAGTGTACTTACCACCAGGAAGGATGGAGCAGGGCACGTCTCCCTTCCCCCCTTCCAGCCTTTTACCCCTCCCTACTTCAGCGGGGGCAAGGAGGGAGGGAGGGGGGGAGGCGGCGATGCTGCCGCCGTGCCGGGTGTCGATCCACCATTCCCGCCCGCTGTGGTGGATGTCAATGACCTAGGGACGGGCGGATGGAGAGAGGGGGGGAGAGAAGGGAGCCCCGGTGAGAACAAGTTCGCAGATAACGTGCAAGAACATTTCCTTCCTTCCCGCCCATCAGATCTCCCCTCCCTCCCTCCCTCCCTCCCTCCTTCCTGACCTCCACCCAGTAACGGTTCCGCTGGATGGCGAGCAATGTCTGGTCCAGGGAAAAGACAGCCAGCAAGCAATCGCGCTCGCTGCTGTCGTAATAAAGGGCTGAGGGGAGGTAAAGGAGGACGGAGGGAGGGAGGGAGGGAGGGAGGGAGGGTTTAAAGATATGCTTCGAGCCAGCCGTCTGGGTGTTGAGGACTACATGTGACAGATCACGGGGCATCTGGAGCATCTACACACCCGTGCTCACATGCAGCCTTCGATACTCCGCCATGTATATACATATGCACACAAACAGAGCCCCACAGGCCCACACTTCGCAGTCATCAACAACCACATCCACATCATCATCGGCATTCTCCCCCCCCCCCCCCCTCCTTATACGTACGCTGCGAAGGCTTTTCGGCCTGAAGCGGCAAAATTCGGTACATTTGCCCTTTGAGGATAAGGAAGTGGTCTTGCGCGGCATCATACCAGAACTGCAGGGCGACAGGAGGAGAGGGGGGAAGGGAGGAAAAGGAGGGAGTGAGGGGGTGGTTGAACGGTCCTAAGCGCATGCAAGCTCGGTCATCCCTCTGACAGCTCCCCTCCCCATCCTCACCGCTGCCTTACCTGGTCATATTCCCGTAAAGGCAACGGATGGGGCGGGTCCACGAGCTCAAGGAAGTGATGATGGAGGGGAGGTGAAGACATGCTCTTTGACGGGCCTTGCTTTCATGCCCCAGCTCCTGTCGTTGGTCGTGTGTGGGCTGGTTCTACTTTTTAAGAATATACGGGAAGGGTCGTGTGTCAATTTATGGAAGGGAAGTGGACATCACTATCACACGCGGCGGCATCCTTTTCAGCGAGCCGTGATGAGGGTCTCGTCATCTATGATTGCCATGGGGCGGCTTTGAACTTTTGAACAAACAAGAGCGTATAACGGCTTAAATTCATAACCAAATCGCTTTCAAAGGCTTACGATTTGGCCTGGATGTCATCATCAAATTTGCTGTCCCTGCTAAGCCATTCTCATAAACACACAATGGATATTTTGCACACATTACAGGTCCCACATGTCATGCCTGGTCATGAAAGGAAACGTGGACGTGAAGCCATGAAGCACAGCTCATTGTGACAGCCGAGTATCGGTGCGACAGTTGTGATGGTATCTGTACTCATCCCCCGTCATCGGCACGGCAATTGTGGGTGAAGAGGCCTTTGTGATGTCCAAGGGCAGCTTCAATAGCTCGCTTGCAACAGACAAGTCCAGCAATTTGACAACTGCCATTTCCCAAGGGGCTTACCCAGCAACGTTGGCCAACATTCAACCCGATAAAGAGAATCATAACATATGTGGCAGGGGTGGCTGATAAGAGCATGATTGTCAAGAATTGCCAATTCGTATGAAAGGAAGGCTAATTTAATGAAGGCTACCAAAAATGGATCCCGCCACAGAAGGCGACAGGGGAAAGTGAGACGGGTGTAGTGGCAGTTTTGCGTTCGGATAAGATAATCTTTTTTGTATAGATTGCTCAAATTGTAATTCGCGGATGAAAGTTGATTACTCCAGTGACAAGCTCATCGACCTTTCTCTGAGTACATTGCCGTAGGGTTTGCACGGGATCGTGAATTCCAGACCAAATAGCTATGTATCTGAGCATGACCATTAGCAGGGATTTGTGCACCTTAGCGGCATACAAGATTTGATTCTGAACATGAAACCGAACAATGTGTGAACAATGTCATGGGTTACGAGAATATCCTAAAGCCATTCTGTAAGATCATTTGGTTGTTGATCCCCGCATAAAAGAATGAACCCGGTAAACCCCAGGATCACGTTAGATCCCGTCAATTGAACGATCGAGTCAAGGAGCGATGCAGTCAGTTGAAGCCTCAAGTCCAATAAGTCGATCTGGGAGGTGTATTTTCCTTCACCTCTGCATGAAGATGATGTACATCATAAAAGTATTCATTACGATGAGCTTGCAAAGATACTTTTGTTGAGATAAGCCGAGGAGGCGCCAAGACCGACGGACGACCAAGGATCAGAAAGCAAGATACAGTACCTTCCTTCTCCTATCTTCCCTGTTTTGTATGAGAAAGGGGAGTAGCCATACTTGCAGGTTCATCGGGCAAAGGAAAAGAACCTTGCCGACATGATGGCATCCACATCTATCTTAATGTGAGCACCAAAATAAGCCCGCCCCGCATGACAGGGTAGCTGCCGGCATCAGGCCACTGGCGTTTTTGCGGGACGATGACGCCATCCCGCTGCAGACAAACCGCTTTGGCTGCCGGTCATCCCGCGCCAACGAGACACTGTTTGCACTATTTCGTCGGTGATACCTGTCAAGAGAAACATGGGGGTATCTGCGAATGTACCCTTTTTGGCCTCGTAGTTCATGCCCTCCTCCGTGTCATCCGCATTAAACGAGTCGGGCGTGTGAATTTATTGATTAGCTTAGCGTACAGTCGGCCCTACGACCGAGGTCGTGGTACATGACGATGTGATGATAGGGTTCTCGTCATCAGGATGCAATGACGCGAAGGTTAAACTGAGTCACAAGAAGCAGATAATATTAATATAATGTAAATATTGTCGTAGTAGGTGGGTACTTACTTAGGCTGTTGTTTGTCGTGTCCCTCGCTGCCAGCAGGCGACTTATCCGTTCGGTAAGGTCGACCACAAAAGCCTAAGCCCAGCTATTGGCACTGCAAGGAAAGCCAAAATGAAGAAGAGAATGAGGAATTAAATCAAGAAGGAAATCATCAAAGCAAGAGCAAAAGTGTTTGGCGCCACATTGCTCCTTTCCATTTTTCTTAATTAGCTCTTCCTCCCTGTCTCCCTCAGTCCGTCATTCCTCTATCGATTCTTCTTCGGATTCCCCCCCGACTTCCGTTCCTTCCCATTCTTCGTCCGCCCCGCTTTCCCCACCCCTCCTTCCCCCCCTTCCTCCTTCCCTCCCTCAGACGGGTCCTCGATTCCCCATGTCTCTGCGACTTGCTGTTGGTTTATTTCGGCCATAATGCGCGGTTGCTCGTTTCCCAAAAGCTTGGACAAACTACCTTTGAGGCCCATGTTGACCATCAAGAAAAGAAATGTCTAGAAGCAAGGAGAGAGGGGGGTAGGAAAATCGAGGTGGAGGGAGTCAGAGGGAGCAGCACCAGCAGGAGGGAGGGAGGGAGGACGGGAGGGACAAAGGGCTTACCATACTGCAATCAGTAGGGTCGTCGCCCGGGAGGCCACGGTGGGAGAGATTCATAACCAACTTCCAGGGTGAGAAAGGCAGCTTGGCTACCACGTGTCCGGTAAAGCTAAAGATGGATGGAAGGAGGGAGGGGGGGAGGGAAAATACAGATGAAGGGGGGGAGGAAAGGGAGGGAAGGGAGGGGTGAGAAAGGGCGACACCACTCTACCATGTGCGGCCTTTCCGACGACGTATGCCTTCTCTATGACACAGGTAAGAAGGAAAAGAGGGAGAAAGAGGTGGAGAAGAGGGGCGAAACGAACCGTCGGTTCAAGAGATAGAATACGGCGGCGCTGCTGACACCGACTAGCAGGGTCGTCAACATTTGCATCTTTTGCATATCCCGTGCGTTCTCCTTCAGATCTTTTTCGAACCGTTGGCACTTCTTGTCGCTCTTGTTACTGAGCTCAATGGCAGCGGTATCCTCTTGCTTCTCTTTCTTTTCCTTTTTCAGTTCCTGGCGACGGCGTTCCACTGGCGGGAGGAGGGAGGGGGAGAGGGAGGGAGGGAGGGAGGGAGGGGAGAGTGAATGTGTGCCGACCCTTTGTCTCCTTCTTGTGTCGTGCGTCCATTTCTCTTTCAAGTCTCGCCGGGAGAGTTTCATTGAGATGGGGTGGGAGAGTGACGAAGAGAGGATGGCACATCGCTCGAATGGCACATCGCTCGACGATACTCCTCTGTGCCCCCCTTCTTCCCTCCCCTCCCCCTCACATTCCCGCTTGCCGACCAAAGCTCCTGTTTTTAAATACGTACATGCCTTAGCCGTCTTGATCATGTTCTTCTTGACACGTTGGTACTCCGGCTTGCTGTAGATGAAATAGTACGACAGGGCTAGCGGGGGGGTGGAGGAAGGAGGGAAAGAGTGAGGATGAGGCAGGCGAATCACTGCTGCTAGTAGGGTAGGTGATAGGGTAGGGAAAGAAGCAACACTTGACTTCACACTCCCGCCTTCCTTCCTTTCGTTGCGCGTCCTTGTGTGTATGTGCCTGGTAATATATACGCCCTTCTGTCTCGTCTACTCACCTTCGGTCACGAGCGCGGCACTCACCGCGAACGCCACGAGCCAAAGCGCCTCGATACCGTCCGGCAGATTGGGCATTGCCACCACATTGACGGTATTAGTCCCTCCGTCATTCATGACTGCTGCCTGTGGGTTATGCGTAGGGTTGTTGTGGTCGGAAGGGAGGGGGGGCGCATAACGAAAGAGGTGAAGACGGACCGTTGCTGAAGAAAGAGCGATGGCTTTCGTTTGGGATGCGGTGCCCCTTTCTCACAGCGCATGCACTCCCCCCACACCCACTCCTCTGAGGTACCCACAGACAAAGACACAACCTGGCCTAGCTGCCGTAGCCCGCGCAGCTGCTGTCCAATCCCAGGTGGACCCAGTCCCCCTCTCCCTCCCCCTGCCTGATCCTCCTCCACACTCAAGTCACCATGTCCCTTGGCTTTCTAACCGAGTCAGCACTCTTGCCCTCCAAGGCCAAGACCATTCAGGTCGATGGCCGCTCTCAGTATTGTAAGTCATGAACGAAGCACAGGGAGGGCGGGAAAAAAGGATCTGCCCGAAGAGACGGGTTATGAGGAAAATGAACAATTTGATTAGGGGGGGGGGGGGGGGGCAGGCCAAAGGGTTGCATGGTATCTGCAAATACACGAAAGGCACGATTTATTCACCCTTGAATTCAGATTTTTCTCTCATTCCCTCTTTTCCTCCCTCCTTTATTTTCTTTTCCCTCCTCCCAAGCCCTGAAAGCCATCGTTGCCGAAGGCCTGTCAAAACGAGAAGGAGCCGAGGAAGGAAGAGAGGGAGGAAGCAAAGTAGGAGCCGCCGCAGCCGCCGCCCGGGACAAGCGGGGACGGCGGCATCGTGCTTTGGAAGATGAGAAGGGGAAAAAGGATGTCTACAGGAATAAAAACAAGGGAGTGGAAGATCGGCGGAAGAAGGAGGAGGAAGAGAGGGAAGAGGAGGAGGGGAGGAGGAAAAATGGGTTTGAAAAAGTGCTGCGGAGGAAAGAGGGGGAGTATGAGATGCTGATAGAGGAAGGAATGGAGGGAAGGAGGGGGGGGGGGGGAGGACGAAAACGCGCTGGTGGACTTCGCCACGAAAAAGAGATACCGTGAGCGTGAGCAAGGAGGGAGGAGGGAGGGAAGGAGGGAGGGGGGGAGGGAAGGGGAAGTGGTGGATGAGTTCGGGAGGACAAAGATGGTTGATAAAGGGTCGGAAGAATATCGCTGCTTTAAGGAGGGACAGAGGGAGGCCCGCATTCAGGAAGCGTTTTGGGGGAGGAAGGGAGGGAGGGAAGGAGGGCAGGCGGAAGGGTTGGTTTGGAGTGATTGTGCCTTGGGGCAGGAGCAGCAATATCGACAGAACCAGCAGTACCACCTTCCACCGCAGCAGCAGCAGCAGCAGCAATCACAGTTGCAGCAGCAGCAGCAGCAGCAGCAGCAGCAGTGGGTGTGGTCCACCGGGCATGAGGCAGCGGCTGCGGCAGCGACAGAGAAACGACAAAGGAAGATGGCACGCGGCGAAGCATGGAGGGATGAGGAAAATTTAAAAGAGCAGGAGGGAGAGAAAAAGGTCAGAAAAGGGGAAGGAGGAGGAGGAGGAGGAGGAGGAGGAGGAGGAGTGCAGACGCAGTGGGAGCGACGGTTGGAGAATCAGGCTCAAGGCTTCTTGTCGGAGGTCCTTAGGGAGGAAGCAGCAGGAGGGGGCGGGGGGATGGGGGAGGAGCAGGAACGTAAGAAGGAAGAGAGGAGACGGAGATTGATGCAAAAAATGATGAAATAGGAGGAAGGGAAAGAGGGATAGGGCCTGAAGGAGTGACCCTGTTTTTGCTTTTTAATTTTGTTTGTTTTCACATCTCATTTCATGTACATTTGTTAAATCCAGCTATGTAAGGCTTCATCTCACCGGATCCCGCGTTTTGAAGTCTTTTGCCGCAAATTGTCATGTCTTTTTATTTGGGGAAGAGATTGTCGAGGCAGTCATGCCCGATTCTAGCCTTTCCTTTGACCTGACGCCGAGATAAGTGGCTGCGCTCACAACCTTACAGAGGCAATGTGCACGAACGTGCACAATCATGCTTAATTTAAGCCTGTACAGACGCCACGTGTCCTTCTATGTCTGTCCACGACTTTCAACGAAGCACGCATTATGAGAGTACAGCATGGGCCAGGCGAACGGAATCGCGTGCTCGGCATTCTGCTGCCGTCCTGCCATATTCTCTCTCCGCCGCTCTCACTCTCAAAATATTGCCTCCCCCACAGAGCAACGAAACAGCAGCAGGAGCAGCAGCACTCCTTGCGTCCTTTTTCATGCCCAGCATCGGTAAGCATGTTGTGAGAGGAAGAGGAGGTCGAAAGTCACCCGAAGTATCCTCAACCGTATACATGCCGTCCTTCCCTCTGAATAGTGTCCCACTACCGTCTTTGCTTTACCGTGCTTCTGCTGTCGCTTGCGCTTGACATGCTTAGCCGCCCAGCCGCTGCCTTCTGTCAATTAGCCCTTCGGAGCCGCCCTTCTTCTGCCGCCTCTGCCACAGGAGGCATCGTCGCCGCACGTCGTCCTTTTTCGGTTGCGCGCCTGCCCATCCTGCGGGCACAGCGCTGTGTATCTTCTCCGCTCTCTCCTTCTTTCCTTCCCCCAGCTTTTTCGTCCTCTACGCGGTTGATGGCTGGCGCGGCCGCTCCTGACCCGCGGATTAAAGTACGAGCCTCTCACATCCTGGTAAGGAGGGAGGGAGGGAGGAAGGGAGGGAGGGAAGAAGGGAGGGAGCAAGACGGGTTTGTATGTAATTTCAGGTGGGTGGGATAGATTCCTCTAGATGTGCGATCTTGATATACTTTTTTTTGTCATGCGTCATTCATCCGCCCTCCTTACCTCCCTCTCTTCGCCCCTATCGTCCTCGTTACAGGTAAAGACCGAAGAGGAGGCTGATGCCCTGCTGGCCGTGTTGGAAAATGGCGCTGATTTTGGAGAGCTAGCAATGTTAGAAAGCGACTGCCCCTCCCGCAAGCAAGGCGGGGACCTGGGATGGTTTGGGTACGTCCCTTCCTCCCTCCCTTCCTCCCTTCCTCCCTCTATCCCTCTCTCCCTCCCTCCCTCCCTCTCTCCCTCCCTCCCTCTTTCCCTCTCTCCCTCTCTCCCTCCCTCCCTACCTCCCTCCTTCCCCTTTCTCCCGCCCTGCCTTTGCCCTCTCCATTCTTAATCTTGAGGTCACGTTAGCCTTGCGTTTGGTAGGCGTGACATTTTACTTCTCTGTATCTTTAGGGTGCAGCCGCAGCGGCTTGTTTGATTCTGCGGATGTTTCAAACTCCTTGCTATTCAGCCTCACCCTCTTGTAATCCCTCCCTTCCTCCCACCCTCCCTCCCTCCTCTCTTTTCCCTTTCCAGTGCGGGGCAGATGGTACCTGCTTTCGAGGAGGCCTGCTTTACCAACGATCCTGGCGCCTTTGTCAAGGTGCAGACTGAGTTCGGTTATCACATCATTCAGGTATGGGACGGAGGGAGGGGCGGAGGGAGGGGTGGAGGGAGGGACGGAGGGAGGGGCGGAGGGAGGGACGGAGGGAGGGGCGGAGGGAGGAGGCACCGGACCCCAGTATCAACAACAAGTGTAAACCAAACTCATCCCTCCCTCCCTCCCTCCCTCCCTCCCTCCCTCCCTCCCTTCTTGGCAGGTCACCGGCAAGGCCACAGGTCCCGGTGACTGGCATCCGTCTCAGTTAGGGGATTTACTAGAAGAAGGGAAAGAGGCGACCAAAGACGTCCAACTGATAGACGTGCGCGAGCCAGACGAGCTACTCCGAGCGGATATCACGGGTAAAGAGGAGGGGAAGGAGGGAGGGGGGAAAGGGAGAAGGCGGTAGTCGAGAGGGAGGGGGAGGGGTTTAAATTTCTTGAGCTTATGCCTACATCTATCTACACCTCTCTCTCCCTCCCTCCCTCCCTCCCTTCCCAAGGTGCCGGGTTTTTAAACCTCCCCTTGTCACAATTTCCTTCTTGGCGGGAAAAGATTCTTTCGGGCGAGCTGCTGGACAAGAGCAAGAAGACGATCGTGCTGTGTCATCATGGAGGAAGGTCGATGCAAGTGGCTTCATTCCTGACGGGTCAGGCGGGATTTGAGAGTGTGTTTAATTTATCAGGGGGTATCAACATGTACTCGCAGTTGGTGGATGATAGCATTCCCATGTATTGAATGTGACCTAAATATTACTGGTTGCGATGGTGATAGTGATAGCATTCCCATGTATTGAATGTGACCTAAATATTACTGGTTGCGATGGTGATAGTGATAGCATTCCCATGTATTGAATGTGACCTAAATATTACTGGTTGCGATGGTGATAGTGATAGCATTCCCATGTATTGAATGTGACCTAAATATTACTGGTTGCGATGGTGATAGTGATAGCATTCCCATGTATTGAATGTGACCTAAATATTACTGGTTGCGATGGTGATAGTGATAGCATTCCCATGTATTGAATGTGACCTTAATACTGGTGATGATGATAGCAGTCGGTGGGGAAGGAAGGAGGGAGAGTGAGAAAGAAGTGAGTCGAGTGTTGCCACCTCGCAGTGGGGGATTAAAATTAAATATAATAATAAGAGGTAACGGCGCGCGTAACGAAGCTCCTGATGCCCTAGCGCTTCCCCTGTAACCCTTTTCTTGTACCTTCGTTCTCATTCCTCATCTCCTCATTGAGGCTCTATTTAAGTGCTTCTCCTTACATCGTCGCTGTCCTAGATGGGGTTCATTTTCTCTGTTCACTTTTCATCTCTTTCCTTTCCGTCCTCCCTTCCTTTTCCTCTCTCCTCCCGGCTTCTTGTTTACTTTCTTCCCTCCCCCCTCAGTATCCTCCTCGCTTCCCTCCCTTTCCTCCTTACCTCCCTCCACCTCCTCCTCCTCCTCTTCATTGATCATCTGGCCCACTTTCCATTCGTTTGTCTTTCTCCCTTCCTATTACAATCCCTCTCTCGCCTCCTCCTTATGTCCCTTCACCCCTCCTTCGCCTCCCTCTTTCTCCTTCCCATTTTTTTCTACTGCTTCCTCCACTTCCGTCGTCTCTTCCTCCTCCTCTGTCTCGTTATTTTCTTCCATCTTCATCCTTTCTTCATCCTCATTCACCTCCTCTTTCTCCTTCTCCTCCTCCTCCTCCTCCTCCTCTTTCTCCTGCTCTTCCTCTTCCTCTTTCTCCTTCTCCTCCTCTTCCTCCTGCCTCCCAAGGAAAGGCAACACCGCACACAGCTTTGTCTTCCACGCAAACACTTCCCTCCCTCCCTCCCTCTCTCCCTTCTTCTTCCCTCCCAGAGAGAGCACACCCATCCTCACCATTGCCACCACGATCGGCAAGGAAGGAGGAAAGCGGAGAGGTAGGGTAATCCACCCTCCCCCCTCCCTCCCTCCCTCCCTCCCTGCCTCGATAATAGCCTGTGTGATTTGTGCCAGAGATCTGAGAGATTGTTGAAAAGGTATCGAGTTATAAATTGATTGGACATCTGAAGGGGAGGAGTAGCGACCGAGAGAGCGCGCAATGGTAGTGGCGTGGAGGAGGAGGAAGGGGAAGGAGGAGGAGGGATGGGAAGAGGAGGAGAGAGAGGAGGGGTTAGAATGAGGACGTTTCCCAGCGTATTTTGGTCCTTTATTATCAGTTTATTTCTTTATTTGATTTCTTTTGTTTGACTGGGCGTTGTCAATGGTTTTCTTTTGCTGTAACGCTGTGATGAAGGAAGGACGAGGAAAAGGAGAGAGAGGACAAAGAAGAAGAGGAGGAGGAGGAGGAGGAGGAGCAGCAGCAGCAGCAGCAGCAGCAGCAGCAGCAAGGGCAAAGGGAGGAGACTAGGTAGAAGCGGGAGGAAGATTCATCGGGAGAAGAAAAGGCTCTGCCGCTTCTGCTCCTCCAGCTGCTGTTGGTTTGTCCCGTCCCCTCCCTTTTCAACCTGCTCATTTCGCACCCCAGCCCTCGCTTTCTCCCTGGTTTCCCTCGCCCCACGCTTGCGAGGTGCATGTATTTCTGCATCTACATAAAAGTGAAGGGCCAGCGTTGTCTTTTGGCCCTTGTTGCTCTTCGTGGTCTTCTTTGGCATGCTTTGTGAGCTGTGAGTGAGCGGGAGAATAGAGAACAGCGAGTGAAGTGGACAAAGGGATGGGAAGACGACGTTGACTGGGCTGACGCACATAGGAAAAGTCTTTTCGTCGTCATATTGTGCCGACTGAGCCGCAGGTGGTGATGACAACGGCAAATGTTTGCTGCTAGTGTGGGGGCGTAGTAACATGAGGGTTTTCAAATCAAACGAGGATACCTCATGAGGGGACAAATTTGATAGAAGCCGTCAAATACGCAAAATGTCTTTGAATGCCGCATAGTTTTTGCTTTCTACAGGCCATGCCACCGTAGAAACTCAAGTAAGGGAGAAAAGGTGGGAAGAAACGTCATTTCTCAAGCAGTGCGTTTACGTTCCGGAATGGAAACGAAACGAAGAGGAAATCAGGGTCTCCCGTGCGCGACATTTGCAGGTACATGGTACGGCATACACGATAGAATAAAGTCGGTGGTGCTCTCCTTCTTAGAGCCAAAGAATGTGAGACCAGGTAGAGAGGTAAGATGAGACTCACAGGGTGAATGTCGACAAGAGAAACCGGTCTAGCTTTAGCGGTAGCACACAGAGGAGCACCATCTGGTCCCTTCCCAGATAGGCAATGCAATTTCCTGTCCTTCTTTCTTTCTTAATATCTCTGGAGCCTCGTGTTTGTACATTAGCTCGTCTTTAATCTGCTTTCACTTTAGTGCCTTGCCTTTTGATCTGGTCTTGTGTCCTCCCCCCTCCCCCCTAGATCACACTCCTCCTCTCTCTCTCTCCCTTTCTCGCCCACGATAACAACAGACTGAGGTTTCCACCCACAAAAAACCCGTCATTCACGTGTCTCTCTATAGCCTTCCCTCCCTCCGTCCGTCAAATCCACCTCCTCCAGCTCGTCCTCTCACTTTCACAATGCCCTTGCAGCATGCCCCACCACTGGATTCTTAATCCCTCCCTCCCTCCCTCCCTCTCTCCCTCCCTCCCTCCCTTGCTACCGCTGCCCAATGTCCACTTCCACCGGCCCCTCTTTCCTCCGTCTCTCCACCCCCTCCATAAACAGCTTTTGTGCCTCCTCCCAAGCCCCTTGAAAATTCATCTTCTTACTCCTCCCTTCTATCTTCTGTGTGTCAATCTCCTCTTCCCCCTCCATCACCCTGGACCACCAACGCACCATATCTGCCCTCGGCGTCTCTTTAACAAAGGTCAATCGTACTGCCCGCCTCCCTCCCTCCTTCCCTCCCTCCTCCCCTCCTCCTCGTTCCCCAACCACCTCCCACTCGAGCCCTTCGTCCTCCTCTTCCAAGGAGATCGGATTGGCCAGTGTGCCTTCCACGAGGACGGGAGGGAGGGAGGTTGGATGAGCCTGTACCTTAAGGTGCCGACTTTCCTTGTCGTACGAGACACAGACGTCTTTGGCTACGGTACTCGGGGGCACCCACACATGCACTATTGCCTCTCGCTTGTCTTGTCGCCAGGCGTATGCCGGGAGGGATTGACCGTTCTCGGCCACGTCTTCGATAGTACTCCGTGGGTGGGCTTTGAGCGTGGACGAGGAGGGAAAGGTGGAGGAAGAGGAGAGAGGGGGGGAGGGCGAGGCGGAGGGATGGGTGGAGCCATCCTGACTCCCACCAAGGGTGACGGACATGGGCTCGTCAAAATGCGTCACGCGGGGAAGGCCTCGTCGCTCCTCTTCGTCGTTTTCCTCGTCGTCGTCCGAAGCCTCCAGGTGATCCCATTTGCTGTAGTCGATAGGGCGAGCCGTCATAATTCTGACCCCTTGATGCTGTAGAGGGAGGAAGGGGGTAGGGGTGGTGGGGGGGTGGTGGTGTGGTGGTGTGGTGGTGGTTAGCAACGTTTAGGCCATTAAATTGTGGGGAAATTGACTGAGGAGAAGCGGGAGATAGTCCTGATAGCTTATCGCAATGGCAGTGCTTGTGCTTGTCGGGAATAGGGACCAGGGGACAAGACGATGAGGGAATTAACGTAAATACACGGCAGCTGCATCACTTATTCGCCTCCCTCATTATCATATCTCACACTCCCCCCACATCCATCCACTCTCACCACCACAGGCACACAAGCGTGCAGGCAACATGTGTGCAGGGACAAGGGTAAAGGTGGCGAGCGTCTTTTCCCTTCCTCCCTCTTTAGCAGTATCAGCACCACCACCATCCTCCTTCTCCTCCTCAACGGGATTGGACACCACGGCCAGCAGCTTTTCGCCCTCTTCCACAAGGCAAATTAAACCACGGAGGGCGCGCAAGCAGCACAAAAATCACACACTTGTCCTAGCAACGGTGGCAGCACTCGTTGGAGGGAGAGATAGAGGCGTCGATGGCGCCTTTATTGGAGTAGGAAGTGGCGTGGTGTGTGGGGGGAGGAGACGAGGAGGGGAGGAGCTAGGTCCATGGCAGTCAGCCACGCCTACCTCTCTCAATGACGATGGTGGGTCTGCCGAAATATGCCTAAGCACGACGACAAGCAAGTGGCGGAGACGAGGAAGGATGGCCACGGCAGTGGCATCATCATCACCACCACCACGATCTTCTTGTTCCTCCTCCATTCGGCCAGATTCGGCTACCGCCACCCCGTCTTTTTCATCGTCATCATCCTCCTCCTCCCGTCCCTCCTCATCTCCCTTTCCTTCCTCCTCCACGTCCTCCTGTTGGGCCTGGCCACTAATCCTTCCCCCTCTCTCCCTCCCCTCCCTCCCTCGCCGGCTTCTCCCCCTCCTTGCCGCCTATCTCCCCTCCTTCCTCGCTCCCTCCTTCCCTTTCTCCTTCTCATTATCCTCCTCCTCCTTTTCCTCCTCCATTGTTGCTGCTGCTGCCGGTGGAGGTGGAGGTGGTGGTGGAGGACAGGAGCGAGAGGCCGTGAGTCTAGAATATCTCCATCGTCGAAGCGGGAGGGAGGGAGGGAGGGCGGGAGGGAAGACGGGCATCGATTACGGCTGCCTGGTAGGTCGTTGTGGGAAGGAGCTTGGGATGGCATTGGTGGATTTCCGGTAAGGAGGGGAGGAAGGGAGGGAGGGAGGGAGGGAGGGTCTTTTTTCAATTCCGACGTAAGTCATGTGGCACATGTAATCATTTTTCCTCCCTCCTCTTCCTTCCTTTCCTTTTCTTTCCTTCCTCCCTTCTCTTTTTCTTCCTCTTTCCTTCAACCTCACGTGAACGCACGCACGCATGTATCTCACACCCACCCCCACGCCCACAGGGGGATGCATGAATTGACTTGCCTCGTAACATGCGGTCCTTCCGACTTGGCCTGTCAGGTACATAGGCCCTCCCTCCCTCCCTCCCTCCCTCCCTCCCTCCCTCCCTCTCTATCAATCTTGCCGCTTTCCCTCTTTGTCTCCCTCCCTCTCAAATCTCCCTCCGTATGTCCTCAGTCTCCGTCCGGACCTTCCCCCCATTCCTCCTTCCACATCACCCAACCCTCCCTCCTCCCTCCCTCCCTCCTCCCTCCCTCCCTCCCTCCCCCCCTCGCTAGATGCGGTGCGGCGACATGTACAAGATGGACGTCCTTCAAAACTTCCACACGTGTGCCATCAGCCAGCACCAATGCGTGCCGCAACGAGTGGAAGAAGAAAATAAGGCAAGCCCTCCCTCCCTCCCTCCCTCCTTCCCTCCCTCCCTTCCTCCCTCCCTCCCCTTCTTCCGCCGTGTTAGATCACCTGCTTTCCTGCTTGTATTCTAAAGAACATTCAGATTTTGAATACCATCTCACATCCCTCCCTCCCTCCCTCTCGCCCGCCCGCCCTCTATGGCAGCTCCCCGACCCCTCCCTCCTTGTTCCCTCCCTCTCCCTCCCCTCCCTCAACGGCGAGTGGTTCATCACCCACGGCATTAACCCCATCATGGACTGTTTTCCCTGTCAGCACCATCAGGTGGGTGGGTAGGTCGGGAGGTAGGGAGGTAGGAAGGTATAGAGAGACTGAGAGGCGCACGCCCTGCCTGCATTCTTTTCCCTCCTTTCTTCCCTCCGTCACTCCCTCCCTCCCTCCCTCCCTCTCTCCCTCTCTCCATTTGCCATGACGAGGGTACTTTTCGCAAAAGCTGATCTTCTAAGCCTTGCCTCCCTCCCTCCCTCCCTCCCTCCCGCCCGCCCGCCCGCCCGCCCGCCCTCCCACCTTCCTCCCCTCCTTCAGGCGCTGGTCGAGCTCCCTCCCTCTTCTCCTATCCTCCTCCACTCCTCCAGCACCACCAAGCAGCAGCAATCACATCAACCTCTATCATCACAACAAGAAGGAGGCAAAGGGGTTCCAGGCAGTGTCTCTTCCCCCCCTCCCTCCCTCCGTCCCTCCATCGTTTTTGACGTTTCCTATCAGGTGTCTCATGACCAGGGGAAGGAAGGTCCTTTTCTTCAAACGTTCACACGGAATCTCCAGCAGCATTTCACGCAGGTACGCCCTCCCTCCCTCCTTCCTTCCCTTCCTTCCATCTCTTCCTTCCGTCCTCCTCACCCCTCTATCCCCCTCCTCTTTCCTCCTTCCTTCCCTCCCTCCCTTTCCTCTTCCCCCCCCCTTGCTCACCCCCCTCCTCTTCCCTCCCTCCCTCCCTCCCTCCCTCCCCTTCTTCTTTTCTATTCCTCCCACCCCCTTCCTCTTTTCTTCCTTTCCTCCCTCTCTTCTTCCCTCCTCTCCATCCCTCTCACTCCCCTCCTCTTTCTTCCCTCCCCTCCTCCCTCCCTTCCTCCCTCCCCCAGGATTCTCTTTACCCCGGCCTCCTCCACGCTCGAGCTCAAGGCTATCTCCAACAAGAAGACGATTGGTACATTCTGGCTGCTGATCCCGAACGGTAAGTCTCCCTCCCTTCCTCCCTCCCTCCTTCCCTCTATGCCTGCCTGCCTGTCGTGCATTGATTCTTTCCAAATTCTCACGTTCCTCCCTCTCTCCTTCCCCCCCTTCCCTCCCTCCCTCTCTCAGCTACATGTTTGTCTGGTATGAGGGTTGCAACAAGGCCTGGTGTGGTTTTACCGGTGGCGTCGTTTTTTCCCGCACCCCCTCCCTTCCTCCTTCCCTCTACCCTTCCCTCGAGGAGACGGCGCGCAAGGTGGGGGTGAAGGGAGGGATCGAGGGCATGTGCAAAGTGGACAACACTCAGTGTAATTTGAAGTAAAGGGTGCAAACTCTCCCTCTCTCCCTTCCTCCCTCCTCTTCTTCCTTGCGTGAGCGGGGAGGAGGATGGAGAAGAGGGCGAGGAGAAGTAGGAGAAGGAGGAGAGGAACGAGGAATAGGAAGACGGTGACGACGTTGATGGTGGTCCTTCTGTGAAGAGGATTAATAGAAAAGTAGATGAAAGAAGTGGAGAAAAGTGATTTGGCGGGGAGAAGAGAATGAGGAGGGGGGGGGTAAAGGGTGTACAAGGAAAAGAAAGGAAGCAAGACATTGCCAGTAGCATAGAAGCATGCAAATATAGGTTAGAAAAATGAATCAACGACCCCTTACTTTGAACACCTGCGTGTAAATCCTACCACTTACAGGTCCTTAATTTTCTTTTTGTCGTCAATCTTCTCCAGGCCTTCGGCTGTCTCCTCCATTTTTCCCAAGCCTCCTCCTCCCCTTCGCAGAATTTACTCTTTTCCCCCTATGCAAGAAAGACATCTCCTATCTAGCAATGTCATCCACTAGACAATGAAAAAAAGACTATGCAGCTTGAGGAAATCATGACCTTCCGGAAGAAAAACATCGGGGCGCTGAGCACAAGGAGCCAAAGTAGCTCGTTGGTTTGGGATGAGCGTTTTCCCCATCACCTAGTCGGGGACGATGGAGAGCTCGGCCTCTCTTGCTGATTCGCCGAGGCAGTAAAAGGCCTTTCTCATCTATCTCATTGATGAAATGAGGGTTTAGAAGTTCAAGGAAACGCGACCCTTCGGAGGGAAAGCATAGGCAGCCGCGAGGACCAGGGGCCCATGTCTTAAGAAAAACGTTACCCATCCCAAATACTGGGTCACTCCAGGGCGGCTGCTCCTGCTGTTTCTGCATGCTCCGTCATCCCTTCCCCATCATCCATCCCCTGCAAAACAGTAGGTATAAAGTAGCACACCTTGGAGCACATCGTGCAGCTCTCGATCTCATGTGGGGGTGTTGGGGGCATTTATGCGGCGACGGCAATTCCATGGGCCTCCCTCATCGATTCGCCAAGCCCGTGATGGACCTTCTATCTACAACCCACTCGGCTACACACCCAAAAACACACGCACGCACACAATTGAAGAGTTTATCATGCCTTTCACGCATCGCCCGCTCTGGGTGCGAACTTTACTCGCCGATGGGGTGCATAGTAGGTCTCCCATGCTATTATGAGACCAAATTAACTGATGGGTCTGACATGCCTTCTCCTCTTTCTCAACCCCCGACATAGTATGAAGCCGCTTCATCATCAATGCCTGGCCATTTTGGGTATTCTTGCATGTCTACTTTTGGGATTTAGTGATGCGGCTGGCCATAACACCAGCGCTTGTCTTGCAATGATCATGAAGAACGAGGGGCCAATATTGCCCCGCCTTTTTGATAGTATTCGCGGCTTTGTATCGGAATATTGTGTCATGGATACCGGCTCGACGGACGATACTGTGGATGTATTGAGAGCTATTGATATGCCGGGAAAGATTTTGCACGGACCCTTCATCAACTTTGCCCAGGCACGCAATGCGATGATCAATCAGTGCCGTGAGGTGATGACCTCGTGTGATTACTTTGTGCTTCTGGATGCGGACATGGTGCTGCGTGTTGATCCGGCATGGAATTGGGATGATCTGGATGGGAAGGATGTGTACAATTTGATTCAGATCTCAAGTGTGGAGTACGAGAACGTGCGGATCATCCGTCGCACGGCAGACCGAATCAAGGTAGTGGGCGCAACCCATGAGTACTACGATGTGCCCGATGATTACACGCGAGGGCTGATCCCTAAAGACTTGGTATATATTGATGACGTGGGCGATGGAAAAGCCAAAGGAGACAAATCACAACGCGATGAGCGGTTGCTCCGGCAGGAGCTTGCAGACGACCCAAACAATCCACGAACAATCTTTTACTTGGCAAATACCCTAAGGGATATGGGAAGGTACGCCGACGCCATACCCTATTACGAGCAGCGCAGTCACATGGACAACGGATGGTGGGTGGAACGGGACTATGCTGTGTACATGCTTTCTCGATGCTACCTGGCGCTAGACGACGTCGCCAATGCTAGGAAGTACGGTGAGCTATCGGCGAGCATCTCGAACCGAGCAGAGCCTCTGTACGACTTGATCTACTACCTGCACCACCGCGAACAGTATGCCTTGGCATGGTATTACTATACTCTAGCGTCCGGTATCCCTAAACCTCCAGTGGACCAAGCACTGTTCATTGTCTTGGACATATATGCTTTCTGGCTTGATTTCGAACAGGCGACGCTATCGCGGCATATTTATCCTACTCAACCCACACTTGTCCTTGAGGCAGGGTTATCGTTCTTGAACAATGTGCATGCGCCCCAGCACTTGCGGAACTACTTTTACAAGAGAGAATGGGGCTCACATACAGTGCAATATCTCGAGACTAACATGTCGTACCACCATTATGATGCGACACACGCCAAGACGTTCTGGCAGTTCATACTTCACCCAACATCCTCAACAGCAAGTGATAATACCACCGATGTGGACAACTCGTGCCATCTCAGCTTATTGGAAGGACATAGACCCGAGGAACTCATGGACGATGAGACTCTTCCAAACCACCTTCCATTATTTGCGACCATGCCTGAGGTGGAGGTGTCGTGCATAAACCAGTGGTACCCTATGCAGATAGGTAAAGTGGTGGAGGGGGTATGTGAGGTGCACACCTCTGTTGCGACTCCTCGCAGTTTCTCGTTCCTAAGCAAAGGCAGCAACGGTGCTCTGTATCAAGACGCCACGTGGTTTTTAGCAAAGTCGCATACCGAAGATACGGCATCAGGCAGAGTGCTTTTCCACTTTGTTGTCATAGATGCTAGTTCTCGCATCAAAACTTATACGTTGCCCTTTATGCTGAGGGAGACGCCGTCTGGTACGAATGCCGAGACGGCTTTGTTCTTGCGAGAGGACGAAATCATCATCGTTTTCATTGATGGTGAGGATGCGGGGGACGTGACATCTGTGGTCCATCGCCTCCCGTTGATAGCTTTGGGCCCGTTGCTAGTGACAGGACCTAAGCATTAAAAGGGTGCTGCTCCAGTTATGATAAACGTACTAACCTCTGCAATATATTGCCCCCTCCAAAGACTCTGTACTTTCCCTGTGTACTTTCAAAACCTTGCATCCCGACGCGCTGCTCTCACTCTTACAGTACATGTACGATGGGAGTGGCCTGTACCTAATTCCTCGTGTCAGTCTATTGAGAAAAAGTCAACCAATGCCAACCAAAGAACCAATCACGAAGGCAATAAAATAGCACTGACGCTTTCTTTTGTCTTTGTGTCCATTGTTTTTCTCGTCACTATGATAGATTCCTCAGATTCTTTATTTGAGATTCATAATTCTTTAGGCTCGAAAGTAGTCGTTTTTTTGAAAAAAATGCTCTTGCCGTGGCTGCGGTTAGGAGGGCGTGGAGGAGAATGATTTGGATAATGCGGGACGACCGGCAGCCAAAGGAACGGCTTGTTTAGAGCGGGTTGGCGTCGTCGTTCCGCGGAAATCTACCCTAACAACCAGGACAGGCTTCTTTTGTTGTTCATAATTTGATAGAAGGAGATATCACCATGCCCGGGCAAAAGGACATGATGGCGATTAAAAGACCCAAAAAAACAAACAAACACATGTATCCTCCTGTACGCCAGGGTTCGAGGAAGGGGAGGAGATGTCTCCCCTATCCTCTCCTCTTCCCACTCACTATTCTTCTCCAAATCGGAATGCTCACGCCTAGCGCCATCCGTCAGGAAGAATGGCTTCAATGCGCGACCACCGATACAATTTACCAAGAGCAGGTCTGTATGACCAGTTCGTTAGTATGACGATACTACCCCCACCAGCAGCAGCAGCATTATTCGAATGACCACCACCATCACCCACAAGTAGTAACGCAATATCAATTAGGCTTATCCACCATAATAGCACCGTTACAACGAGTAGCACGAACACTTCCGTGCGGACGAATACTTGCCAGATGCGTCATGTACAGCAAACATATTCTTTATGCGAATCAAAATTATATTTAAAAGCAAGGTCGATCAGCTGCGGGCTTCCTTAGTAGTAATTTTGTTTATTTCTTTCGCTTTTATTTTAAGCACACATAGAAACATGCATGACACAGAGACACATACACGCAAATACCTCACGGAAGAATAAGTTTCCTTTAATTGTTCACCTTTTCCTACATTTCGCTCTCTCTCTCTCCCTCTCTTCCTTTTTCCCTCCCCTATCTCTCTCTCTCTCTGTAATGCGGCGATTAGTCGTTCAAGTAAGCTGTCTAGGAATGGAAAGAAGAGAATGATAAAAAGGAGGAAGCGGGGAGGAGGGGAAGTAAGAATATGCACATGACCGAATGATAAAGATAAAGCCCCATGTTCAAACTATCTCCCTCATCCCTCCTTCCCAGCTTCTCTTCCTTCTCTCTCTCTCTCCCCCCCATTCCTCACCTGCTGCGTCGCCATGAGTGTTCGGTAGTGGCCCGCTGCAGAGGGAGCCATGAGATCGGCATGTTTTCCTTCCTCCACTACCTGCAGAGGAAGGAGGAGGAGGGGGAAGGGCAGGTACGTGTGAGAGGAGGGCTATTTTGTGTGTCATAAGTATGTCGAACCTTCCTTTTCCTCTGACCTCCTTCCATCCCTCCTCTTTCTCGTCTCACCTTTCCCTTTTTCAAGACGATAATGTTGTCAGCTTTGATGACCGTATCAAGCCTATGGGCAATGACGAGCGTTGTCCGCCCCGCCATAAGATTCTCGAGGGCTTCTTGCACTGGATGATAATTATAGATAGGAGTTTGAGGGGAAGATTGAGGAAGGGCGCGGAGAGGTGGAGATGTATATCTTATATGCCCGCATGATGCTGGTATACAGCGATGCAAAAAATCCAACAGACAAGATGGATTATCAAATCAGTTTTGGTATCAAAACACCATTAAATGCATCGGTTGGGGGAGCGATCGGAGTAGGAAATCAAGCGCTTGGTACTCACTGCAAGCCCTCCTTTTCCCCTTTATCTTCTTCGTTTCCCCATTTTCCCTGTCTTCCTCGCTTTCTCTATTGATGTCTTTACCTAGTTTCGCAGAGAGAGCGTCTAGAGCTGATGTCGCCTCATCCAATACCAAGATCTGTACGAAAGGGAGGGAGAGAGACAGAGAAAAAAGAGGATTTAGCTAGGTTTAAAGAGAAAAATAAGGAAGGATAGAAAAGAAAAGTCTCGAGCCAAATTTTGTAAAAAAAGAGGGAAAGAGACAAAGAAGAAGTGAGTTTCAATTGATAGGGGGACGGAGTAAGGGTTCCCTACAAATAAATAAAAAACGTCTACCTTGCTATCCTTCAGGATGGCGCGGGCAATGGCAAGTCTCTGTCGTTGTCCTCCAGAAAGCTGTACACCGCCTTCACCAATTATTGTGGTCATACCGTCAGGGAAAGCGCAGATGAAGTCTAGCGCGTTGGCACGGCGGGCAGCCTCATAAATGGAGACCTGGGTGAGCATGAGGAATAGGGGAAAGGAGAGAGGTACAGGTGAATGATACGATGACCCCCCTTGCCTTGTTTAAATTCAATATGATTCCCCAGCTGATTTTTACATAAGCGTGTCCACCAGCCATTGGAAGGGTGGTTGAAAGGAAGGAGGGCAATGAAGGGTATTCAAGACGGAGGAAGGGAGCAAAGGACGCTGGACAAGACACCTACCATCAGCTCGGCATCGTCTTGAATGTCTGCTTCCGTCCTCTTGGATTGTTCGCCATAGGCTATGTTGTACGCAATTGAGCCGCTGAACAAATTAGGGCTCTGGCCTACCAGCGCGATCTCCTTGTTGAGAAGGGATGGCGGGAGGGACTGCGAATGTAGAGGTGATCAGGAAGTGAAAAAATAAAATCCAACTCCTTACCGTGCTTTAATTTTCCCTCCTTCACCCCCTCCCTACTTTCTTTCATTTCGTCCGCTCCCTTCCTACCTGCAATGGCTGTCCATCAATCAATATATCGCCCGTCGAAGGTGCGTAGAATTGAGACAAGATCTGGGTGAGCGTCGTTTTGCCCGCTCCCGAAGGCCCAACCACAGCAGTGAGCGTGCCTGGGCGTAGGGTGAGAGAGACACCGCTGGGGAGAAGAGGAAAAAAGGAGAGAATAAAGTGAACATTCGTGCGTGCATATACTCGAGTCCACTATCGCATTTTAATTCAAAAATTAATATCGACGTGTCGTTTTCTCTATCTGCTTCCCCTCTACCTATCCCTCTGTCTCTCATTTTCTTCCTTCCTCATTTACCGTAAAACGGGAACGTCTGCCCGATTAGGGTAGGCGAAGACAACGTCCTTAAACTCGACATGGCCGCTTATTGTCAAGGACCCCTCTTCATTTCCCGAGGGAGAAGAAAGGGAGGAAGGGAGGGAGAGACGGGTGGGATGTGTTTCGAGAACACTCATGACATGGTCAAGGAGGGTGGTGCCTCGCTTCAAGTCCGCCCAGCTATAATTGATGCCCTGGATTGCGAAGTTAAGCGAAAAGCAATACCCGATAAACGCCACCAACGCCGCCGCGCCCATCTCCCCTTTTTGCACCAGAAATCCTCCCAAAGTTGAGACGGTGAAAATCGAAAAGTAAATGGCAAAGCGCGAGCAGCTTTCCATAATGCCACGGTTGCGCCCGGCCTCAGAGGACAGAGACCGAGTATTAGAAAGTCTGTAACGATAACGCGCCGTCTCTTTGGCCTCGGCGGCGAAGCTTTTGACTTCGCGGATGTTGCGGACTACTTCCATGGCACATCCGTTTTCGGCGGCCAGGGCTCGGCCTTCTTTCAGGATGGTCTTGGTGAGGCGTCGACCGAGTTGGGCCTGTTTAAATTACAAAAAAGATATGGACATATGGTGGGAGATTTGATATTTGCGCTTAGATCCTTGTGGAGCGTACTTCTAGGAGAATTTCTTGCCTCTTTCATTGTCCCAGACTTACAGTTATGGTTGCGACGGAAGGGATGACCAACGAGAAAAGCAAGCCCAGGCGTGGTTGTAGCTTGAAGAGGAGTACTGTTCCAACGATGGCTTCAAGGATCGCGCGAAGGCCACGGTCCCGTTGAAGGTTGCCATACAAGATATCTGATGATAGTGACAGGTGGGGAGAAGTAGGGAGTAAAAGGAGGTAAGGATGTGTGTGAATATGATTCTGACCAGCTTTGGGCCGAGTGCAAGAGTCTCCCTTTGCATAGAAGCTTGGTATGTTAGAATTATATGTGCCCCTCTCGCTGGATTTACCCTTTAACCCGCTTATGTCTTGTGACAGATAAGAAGTTATCTCGCCAGGTCCGGCTTTGTCGAAGAATTCAACTTCTTGCTCCAAAAGCTTCGTGAATACCGCATCCTATTTGAATCATGGAGGATACACCTCATTAGCACGGGCAGACTCGAACGAAGAAAAAAACAAGCATGTCCGTTATCCCCACTTCTCCGTCGTTCCTTTCCTCCTTTTTGCCCTACCTTGAGATTCATCACGCCCTTGGAGAAAAGGCCGGTCATGTGTCGAATATAAACCCACGTCAACAAGGGCTCACTTGTGTAGATCAGCGCCAGTAGTTGGAGAGCCTGGTGGGAAGGAGTAAGGGAAGGAGGATGAAAAACACACATGGTTAACATGGACGAGCACATAACCAGTCGAAGCGACGATTGATAATACATAGCAGCTCATCACACCTTACGTAAGGCCAACTTCCGTTCTCCCAAGGGAATCTCAGTCGGCATCAACAGCACATTTACCACCCCTCCATAGCCCAGGGGCACCGCCACGGCCGCCGCGGTCGCAAAAGCTGAAAAGACAGCCCCTAAGGCCAGGTCTCGTTTTCGAAGTCGGGTTGGGGAGGACGTAGGTCCAGCAAATGCTGCCCAATTAAGGGTGCGGGTTTTGAAGGAGGGAACAGGGGAGGAAGGGGGGGAAGGAGGGACGGCGATAGTAGAGGGGCGGCTGGGACTAGTGGAGCTGCTACTGCTGCTGCCACCGCGGATGCGAAAGAGGGGGCAAAGAACCTTGACGGTGGAAAGAAACGTGTGGAGTCGACCGAAAAGAGGAGGAGACGATGAGTCGTTGGATGAATTGGAGGAAACAGCGGAGGAGGAAGGATCTGTTGGTGCATGTATGCGGAAAAGAGAATGAGAGAGGATATAGGATGAAGACAGAGACGACGACTTGATAGATTAATTGAGCTGCTTAATGAAACTAAAATGAAAAGAGAAGGGAAGGCGGTGTATCACATGCGAGTGGATCAATAAGGATGAGATATTAGAAACCAGCGAGAAAGACTGTGCTGGTTGTGGTAGTAGGAACACGAGGAATAGTAGGATGATCCATCGGATCGCCGCCGGGCAGAAAGAGGAAGTAGATAAGAATAAGGTATAAGAAAAATATGAGAAACACAGAAAGCTCGATGTATGTATTATCGTTGTTTATGGTGTATACATTGTTATCGTTGAACCAAAACTCAAAACCTCCCCACCTCGCAATTTCCACTCGGGGGAGAGAAGCGGGAAAATGGGACAATATAAAGAAGAGAGATGAAACTGCGCAAATAAACAGACTTACCCGAAGCGGTGCCGATCCTGAAACCTGAACGTCTGGGGGATAATACTGTAAGGCTAGAGAGTTGGTACGTCGCTCGTGGCGTGGAGCCTTGACCCGGGCGAGGAAAGCGGGCGAGAAAAGGCAAGGGCGTGAAGGCATGCGCAAGGAGGGGAAGGGCAACAAGGAGGAAAATAGTAGATGGAGAGAGCTGCCGGCGAGATGGTGGTAACGGTAGTGGCATGGTTATTCACTGTGGCTTTAAAGGATGACGTCGTGTGATGAGCGGGATTGTCGGTTGCTTCTTCCAGAGAGAGAATTATAATCCTCTTGAGGTGGAAGCCACGCAGGACGAATATCGTCTCGTCAGGAAATAGTTAGTAATGCCTCTCTGCATTAGAAAATAGGCGAGGCATTAAATCGGAGGCTGGCTGCTCATGGTCACCGTCCGTTTGTCTTGGCCACGGCGGCGGCAGAAGTGAGTGAGATCGCCGTTTCATGTTGACCGTGTCGTAGCCCGTGTGAAGGTCTCTGTCACCAAAACGACAAAGCCATACACATGCCGACAAGCTTCACATCTACGTCCTAGGCAATCGACACGAACGAAGAGCATGTTTTCATGCGTAAAGGAAAATAAGGCGGATGGCGTGAAGAGGAAGAGAGGCGTTTAGTGCAGCCTGAGGCATTCCTTTCCCTCTGCTGAATCACCTGGAACGAAGAGCGAAAGGGACATCATTAAAAGAGGGAAAAGAAGAAAGTAAATAAATGAGAGAAGAGGGCCTGTTGGTTTGGGAATGGGCCTCATCTTAGCTTTATCGATGTTGTCGACTCCTCTGATCAGACAGGCTTTCCCTCCCTCGTTCCCTCCCTCGTTCCTTCACTCCTTCCCTCCCTCGTCCCCACCTACACTCTTCTCCTTCATGTACTCCAGATATTTCCGTGTCGCATAAAGAGAGTCGGGCGTGAACTGGTCGCCAGCCTAACGGGAGGATGGGAGGAAGGAAGGGAGGGAGACAAGATCGTAAAGGAGGGGATGGAGGGAGGGAGGAAGGGACGGAGGAAGGGGTTGTAGGATGGAAACATACCTCGACGCGGGCGAAGACCTCGTCCAAAGTCATAGGATGGACGCTCTCCACTTCTTCCTTAAAGAAGGAGTAATGAAATATGGAGGGAGGGAGGGATGAGGATGAAATAGAGGGAAAGATGCACACACAGTACAAGAAGCATACTCCTCCCTCCCTCCCTCCCTCCCTCCCTCCCTCCCTCCCTCCTTTCCTCCCTCCTCCTTTCCTCCCTCCCTCCCTCCTCCCTTCCTCCCTCCCTCCCTCTCTCACCGGCTGTAGCTTCAACTCCCCGTCCCAAACCACCTCCCAGGCATCGCCAAAGACCCTCAACCTCTCGTCTTCGTACAGGAAAGTGAACAAATGTGCCTTGGGCGCCGTGGGTGGTATCCCCAGCTCTTCCTCCACCTCGCGGCCTGCATTCTCCGCGTATGTTTCGCCTGCCTGGGAAGAGGGAGACAGAGAGGATATGAAAAGTGTGAGAGGAAAGGGAGGTTGTTATCGTCTAATGCGCACAGACACATCTAAAGCACTAGACATACACAACTCTGCCACCGATTGAAGGCATCTGCCCCTCCCCCCACCCCTCCTTCACTTCCTTTCCTTCCTCCCTCCCTCCTTCACTCACGCCCACCACCCCCCCCGCCACTACTTCGTAGTAACCCGGGCAATAATCCTTGATCATTGTACGCTTCTGCACGTAGAACTGCCCTTGGCTGTTCCTGGCGAAGATGTAGGTGGACCGGTGAAGGAGACGCTCTTTCCGCTGTGTGGGAAGATGGGGAGGACAGGAGGAAAGAAGGAAGGTGTGGTGAGGGGGAGGTAGGGAGCGAAAAAGAAGCTTACGCCAAACACGTACCATCACCGCCCGCCGTTCTTGCCGCAAGACCTGGTTGTTCTCATCGACAATGTCGACCTGTAGTGAGGGATGGAGTGTGAGAAAGGGGAGAGGGAGGGAGAGCAAGAACCACACGCAAAACGCCAAGACTTACGATTTCGTCTGCAGAAAGCGACATGAACCTGGCTGTATCGCTCTGGCTTCCAGTGTCCTCGTCGGTCGTTGCTGTAGTTGTGTGATATTTTCGTGGGATTGGAATCTGTAACGTCTCAGACACAGCGCGATGTTGACTTGGCGATTCCTTTCTTCGTTTCACCGCCCCCACAGTCTCTATGCCTTCACGCTACGTACACTACGCGCACTTAATGAGAGGAAAAGAAGCATTGAATAGCGTAGATACAGTCTCAAATGTGCCGCTGGCCGAGTAGGAGCGAGATGGGCACACGATAAGGCTGGCACTGCCAAGTCATTCCGACACGCACCAATCTTCCCCCTTAACCACTTCATACATTCCTCGGCATCATTAGAAAACACAACACCGGAGCCCATCAAGAGCCCTACTCATCTTACATGGAGCCGGACGCGGCCATGACCAAGATAGCGGCATCTCCCGTTTCGACCTCCTCTCCACCCCCGTCCTGTTTCGCTTCCCCAGCGCCCGGCAAGGACAACGTAGCCTCCCCAATCAAGACTGGAGCAGGACCAGCATCGACCAGCTCCACCGCCAAGGGAAAGAAAAGGTATGCGTCATTGTAGGGATCGCGGAGGAAAGAAGGAGCAAACACAGGGTATTGACACTTGCTACCCTCCTACCCCTCCTACCGTCCCACCCTCCTCTTTCCCTTCCTCAAGCCCGACGAAGAAGCCCCCCCCAGTCAAGATGGACATCTCCCCTGTCCCTTCAACCCGCCCTTCCCCGTCACCCTCCTTCTCCTCCTCCATATCTACCACATCCGCGACCGCCGCCATCCATACCCCTCCTGTAGCTTCCTCCCCCTCCTCCCCCTCCTCCTCGGCAGTCGCTCTCCCAATAAATCACCGTGCTCCTTCCTCCTCGCCTTCCCCCAAGACACCCGCCCCTTCTTCCATCGCCACCTCCATGTCCGCCACTCCGCTTTCTCCCTCCTCCTCTCCCTCCCACTCCCCCTCCTCCTCCATCCTCCAACCCCCTCCTGCCGCCACGCTCATCGCTTGGTGCAAGAATGTGGTGGCTCATGATATGGGCCTCAAGGACGAAGACCTCTTGGATGACGACTTTTACTTCATTGGGCCGTTTGACGGGTGAGAGCCCGTCCTTTTTTCCCTAACTCCCTCCCTCCCTCCTTTCCACTTTCACATGCCTCCGAACTAAACCCCTCTCTCCTCCACAGGCCCGTCGGAAAGCGCCTCTTCATCGACGGGTCCCTGGCATTCGACCTGCGAGGAGCATTCCCAGATTTCGATTTCAGGGCTCATGACTTTCGGGTGGACGAGGTAGGTAGCCAGATGCCCCTTCCTCCCTCCTTCCCTTCTCTCCCTCCTTCCCTCCCTCCTTCCCTTCCTTCCTCCCTCCTTTCATATTAAATGTCAGAAACTTGATTCTATCCCTCCCTCTCTCCCTCCCTCCCTCCCTTCATTCTCCAGGTGCAGCCCTTCCGGGTATGGTTCACGACGCGGAAGGCGGGCACCCACCGAGGAGACTTGCCGATGTATGGCAAGGTGAGGAGAGGGAGGGAGGGAGGGAGGGAGGGAGGGAGGGAGGGAGGGAGGGAGGGAGGGAGGGAGGGAGGGAGGAAAGGATATGAGTTCCCAGGGTTGAACCTGTAGGAAGGCAGAGAGGGAAAGAGAAAGGGAGAAGGGGATCAGTTCAACAGACCCACCATTCCTCCCTCCCTCCCTCCCTTCCTCCCTTCCCAGACCATCAAACCCACCCTCCGGGTACTTGATTTCCCTCCCGAAGCCTACTCCTGCACCTTTACACCGGAGGGGAAGTGCATTAAGCTGACAGGAGGTTTCGTCATGGACGCTACGCGAGGAAACAGTTCTGGCCTTGGCGGTGCGTCCCTCCCTCCCTCCCTCCCTCCTCCCTCTCTCCCGCCTTCCTTCCCACATACCAATCACCCCTCCCTCCTTCCCTCTCTCCCTCCCTCCCTCCCTCCTCCAGGCCCTCTGGGCATCGCGGCGGCCGTGGGTCATCCGCTGTCCACCTTCTCGGTCCAACCTCCCCTCCGAGCCCTGCTGGAGACGGTGAAAAGCAAGACATCATCCCTCCTTCCCGCCCTCCCTCCCTCCCTTTCCGCCCTGTGGGGTGAGGGAGGGAGGGAGGGAGGGAGGGAGGGAGGGAAGATGCCAGTGTTGCCGAGTGAGACGACTTTGACAGAGGTGAGGGAAAGAGGGACGGAGGGACGGAGGGAGGGAGGGAGGGATGGAAGGAGGGAGGGAGGGAGAGGTGATTGGTACATGGGATGTATATTGAGGGAGGGGGGGAGGGAGGGAGGGAAAGCAGGGCAGCCGTTCTGTTGCGTGGTAACCCCGTCGACCTCCTCCTTTTTCTCTCATCCTGCTCCACCTCCCTCCCTCCTTCCCTTCCCCCCCCCCCCTTCACCTCGCAGGCGGAGCTCCTCTCCCTCGCATCCTCTTTCCTCTCTTCCTCCCCTTCCTCCCCCCCTCCCTCCCTCCCTCCTTCCTTCCTCTATACCGAGCCTCTACTGGGTAAGCGGTGGATAGGAAAGGAGGAATACCTCCAGCGGCAGCTGGACTGTGACTGGCACGGCGCCTTTTCCGACATCAGTACGTGCCCTCCCTCCCTCCCTCCCTCCCTCCCTCCCTCCCTCCCTCCCTCCCTCCCTCCCTCCCTTTCCTCGTCTCGACGAAGCCAGGCACATGAACATAAATGCATTTCAAATCGATCATTCTCCGATCCCTCTCTCCCTTCCTCCATCTCCTTCCTCCTCCTTCCCTCCCTCCCTCTTACAGCCATCCTCACCTATAACCTGCGTCTCGACCGTCATCAGCCGGCCACCGTATGGGCCGACGTCCGCCGAAGGGGGACTCACACGGGCTCCAAGAGCTTCGGAGGAAAGGAGGGGAGGTAAGGAAGCAAGGAAGGGAGGGAGGGAGGGAAAGAGGAAGGGAGAGAGAGAGGGAGGGAGGAAAGGGAGGGATAAGACGATAAAGGACTGCGGGTGGCTTCGCCTTCCTAACGCACCCTCCCTCCCTCCCTCCCTCCCTCCCTCCCTCCCTCCCTCCCTCCCTCCCCCCCAGTTTATTCGCCATCCCTCCCGCCTCTGGTCTTCCCTATGTTTCTGCACCCGAGGCCGTTTCCCTCACCTTCAATGACAAAAAGCAGCTAGTGCGGTACGTCCCTTTCTCCCGTCCTCCTCACTCGCACCCCTTCTTCCTCAATCCCTCTCTTCCTCCCTCCCTCCCTCCCTCCCTTCCGTCCTCATCACTCATCCCTCCTCTCCTTCCCTTTCTTCCTCCTTCCCTCCCTCCCTCCCTCCCTCCCTCCCTCCCTTCCTCCCTCTCTTCCCTCAGGATGACGGCAGCAGCAGTCCTGGATCGGGAAGAGGGAAACACGGGCGGTCTCGGAGGGATTTATGGTAAGCCCTTCACTCCCTCCCGCTCTCCTTCTCTCTCTCCCTCCTTTCTACCCTCTCTCCCTCCCCCCTTCTCCACCTACGGGAAGCCCCTCCCTCCCTCCCTCCCTCCCTCCCTCCCTCCCTCCCTCCCTCCCTCCAACCCATCCCACCACGCCCTCAACCGATTCATCAACGCGACGTTCTCATCAATTCCCCCCCCCTTCCCCCCCTCCCTCCCCCCCTTCCTCCTTCCAGGCGCCTACTACGCCCTCAATCGCCCTTCCCTCCCTCTCTTGACGCGCCCCCTCCGCTTCCACTCCCTAAGAGAATGGAAAACGTCCATTCTCAAGAGTTTCGCCGGTCCTGCCCTGGCTAAGGTAAGCTCCCTCCCTCCCTCCCTCCCTCCCTCCTTCCCTCCCTCCCTTCCTTCCTTCCTTTCTTCCTTCTTGTCTTTCACCCTCGCTCCCTTCATTCTCCCCTCCCTCCCTCCCTCCCTCCTTCCTTCCCTCCCTCCCTCCCTCCCTCCCTCTCACCCCAGCTTCCTATTGTGAAACGTTACGCCTCTTCCTCCTTCTTCTCTCCTTCCAAGGTCGCCCCCTCCTCCTCCTCCTCCTCCTCCTCTACTCTCTCACCCACGGGAGAGAAGAAGAGGAAGGCGGAGGGGGAGGGGGAGGGCTCACCCTCAAGTCAAAAAATGGCACTATCATCCGAGTAGGAAAGAAAAGAGGGAGGGAGGGAGGGAGGGAGGGAGGAAAGGAGGGCTCCTCTATAGAGGAGGAAATGAGGGAGAGTGAGGGAAGGAAGGAGGGAGGGAGGGAGGAGGGAAGTAAAATGAAATGATAGGAAGTGTAGAAGCTCACACTCCACAGCGAGAAAGCGGGGAGGGGTGGGTGGCCTTTTGAAGAAAATCGGATATACAGGAGTGATGAAAAGAAATACAAGGAAAAGAAGCGATATATAGAAGGAGAGAAAAAAGTGATAAAGAAAAGGGAGAAAGAAAGGTGGGGGAAAAGTGTGGAAAGAAGGTGAAAACATGAAGTCAAAGAGATGTGGGGAACGAGCTGGTACGGAAAAAGAAGAGGAAAAAGAAGAAGAGGAAGGGGAAGAAAAAAAGAAGAGGAAGACGACGACAACCGATAACCGAAATACAAAAGTTACAAAAGATCGGCTCTCGCAATCCACCGTTTGGATTATTTTTACTTCTTTGTCTTCTTCCTCTACTCCTTCTTCTGACTTCTTTCCCTTTTTCACAGGTCTTTTTTTCCGAGATCAAAGCAGATTCTGTACTCCGTTAGACACTGAGCATGTCAGTTCTGCCACTCAAAGCTTCTCAACATCCTAATTGCCGTAAATTTCGTTAAGGCCTGTCGCCTCCTCTCCATTTTTCCTACGCCTCCTCCCCTCCCGTGCGGAATTTACTCTTTTCCCCCTTTGCAGGAAATGTATGTCCAATCTGACATTCGCGTACTACTTCATAAAAATGGGCCAAGCAGCTTGAGGAAGTTGCGATCCTTTGGAAGCCAAAAAAAGGCAGCGCTCAGCACAACGGAACTAGTAGGCTCCTCCCTTATGCATATGCATATGCTCATGCTTATTGCTATAGCTTATTGCCTAATATTATTCGGCAATAGAATGGTATGAAACGTTTCTTAATTGTATTGGATGGTATACCTCATGGTACACCTTGTGTGGTGAACAGTGCATGCGGATAGCACATGAGGGGCATAGATAGCGATAAGAAAAAACATACTCTCATCAATGAGAGGGAATCTTTCACCAGTTTAGCTGTAGGCAGCAGCAAGGGAAGGGCAGTGTTCCGGCTCACATCGGCTATTGTTTTTTGGTAAGCGATGATCAGACACCCTCTTTCTGGGCTACTTCAGGGCGGCTGTCGCTGCTGCTTCTGCATGCGAAGGACGACGTCCTTTCCCTACGATCCATCCGCTGACAAACAGCAATCGCAGAGTACAACATCATCCACATTATTTATCATAATCTATGCAGCCCTCGACCTCATGAGGTGTGTCTGGGGGACTCATGCGGCAACAACAGCACCATGGGCCTCCCTCGCTGATTTGCCAAGCCCATAATGGACCTTCCTCGTTCATCTACCTACAACCCAACCATACATGCAAACGTCCCCAGACATGCACCCAATTTAAGAGTGCACCATTACCTCTCAGGTTGTCTAGGTGCGGTCAACGCTCGCGCGGTGAGAGATGATGGTAGCCAGGCCATTTCATTTCGTGATGTCCGCCCTCTATCTCGGCTACTTCAGGGCGGCTGCTCCTGCTGCTTCTGCAAGCGAAGCTTTGAAATTCCCCCACCAACCATCTCCTGCAGACATCAGGAAATGCACCACGTGGCAAATTGTTCGCCATAGTCTGCAGCTGTCGACCACATGTGGGGTGTTGGGGGCTTTCATGCGGCGACATCTTTGCTGATTAGCAAAGCCCATGATGGACATTTCACACCCATCTACCAACAGCCCACCCAGAAGTACACATCCAGACATGCACACGCACGATTATAAAATGTACAACACCCTCTCACGTCCATCGCCCGTTCTAGGTGCTGACAAAGTAAAACTTATCAGTAGAACTAATTAGGAGAGTGTCTAAAGTGTCTTCTCTTCTTTCTCAACCTCAAACATAGTATGAAGCCGCTTCATCATCAATGCCTGGTCATTTTGGGTATTCTTGCATGTCTACTTTTGGGACTTAGTGATGCGGCTGGCCATAACACCAGCGCTTGTCTTGCAATGATCATGAAGAACGAGGGGCCAATATTGCCCCGCCTTTTTGATAGTATTCGCGGCTTTGTATCGGAATATTGTGTCATGGATACCGGCTCGACGGACGATACTGTGGATGTATTGAGAGCTATTGATATGCCGGGAAAGATTTTGCACGGACCCTTCATCAACTTTGCCCAGGCACGCAATGCGATGATCAATCAGTGCCGTGAGGTGATGACCTCGTGTGATTACTTTGTGCTTCTGGATGCGGACATGGTGCTGCGTGTTGATCCGGCATGGAATTGGGATGATCTGGATGGGAAGGATGTGTACAATTTGATTCAGATCTCAAGTGTGGAGTACGAGAACGTGCGGATCATCCGTCGCACGGCAGACCGAATCAAGGTAGTGGGCGCAACCCATGAGTACTACGATGTGCCCGATGATTACACGCGAGGGCTGATCCCTAAAGACTTGGTATATATTGATGACGTGGGCGATGGAAAAGCCAAAGGAGACAAATCACAACGCGATGAGCGGTTGCTCCGGCAGGAGCTTGCAGACGACCCAAACAATCCACGAACAATCTTTTACTTGGCAAATACCCTAAGGGATATGGGAAGGTACGCCGACGCCATACCCTATTACGAGCAGCGCAGTCACATGGACAACGGATGGTGGGTGGAACGGGACTATGCTGTGTACATGCTTTCTCGATGCTACCTGGCGCTAGACGACGTCGCCAATGCTAGGAAGTACGGTGAGCTATCGGCGAGCATCTCGAACCGAGCAGAGCCTCTGTACGACTTGATCTACTACCTGCACCACCGCGAACAGTATGCCTTGGCATGGTATTACTATACTCTAGCGTCCGGTATCCCTAAACCTCCAGTGGACCAAGCATTGTTCATTGTCTTGGACATATATGCTTTCTGGCTTGATTTCGAACAGGCGACGCTATCGCGGCATATTTATCCTACTCAACCCACACTTGTCCTTGAGGCAGGGTTATCGTTCTTGAACAATGTGCATGCGCCCCAGTACTTGCGGAACTACTTTTACAAGAGAGAATGGGGCTCACATACAGTGCAATATCTCGAGACTACCATGTCGTACCACCATTATGATGCGACACACGCCAAGACGTTCTGGCAGTTCATACTTCACCCAACATCCTCAACAGCAAGTGATAATACCACCGATGTGGACAACTCGTGCCCTCTCAGCTTATTGGAAGGACATAGACCCGAGGAACTCATGGACGATGAGACTCTTCCAAACCACCTTCCATTATTTGCGACCATGCCTGAGGTGGAGGTGTCGTGCATAAACCAGTGGTACCCTATGCAGATAGGTAAAGTGGTGGAGGGGGTATGTGAGGTGCACACCTCTGTTGCGACTCCTCGCAGTTTCTCGTTCCTAAGCAAAGGCAGCAACGGTGCTCTATATCAAGACGCCACGTGGTTTTTAGCAAAGTCGCATACCGAAGATACGGCATCAGGCAGAGTGCTTTTCCACTTTGTTGTCATAGATGCTAGTTCTCGCATCAAAACTTATACGTTGCCCTTTATGCTGAGGGAGACGCCGTCTGGTACGAATGCCGAGACGGCTTTGTTCTTGCGAGAGGACGAAATCATCATCGTTTTCATTGATGGTGAGGATGCGGGGGACGTGACATCTGTGGTCCATCGCCTCCCGTTGATAGCTTTGGGCCCGTTGCTAGTGACAGGACCTAAGCATTAAAAGGGTGCTGCTCCAGTTATGATAAACGTACTAACCTCTGCCATATATTATCCTCTTGAAGACTCTGTGCCTTTTATTTCGATTCCGACGTGCTGTTCTCATTTCCCGGTACATGTACGATGGAACTAGCCTGTACCTAATTCCTCGTGTCAGTCTATTGAGAAAAAGTCAATCAATGCCAACCAAAGAACCAATCACGAAGGCATTTAGACTAGCATTGACGTACCCATTTATCTCTTGTTCGTTTCATCATCTTGCTCCTTCATTCGAAAGGGGTCGGCTTTTATTCAAAATGGCCCTTGTCGCTGTTTCAAGGCAGGAAAGGAGGGAGGGAGGGAGGGCGATAAGAAGGAGGACCTTCGAATTTATTGTGTCCTTCTGTACATCAGAGGCCCGGGAGAGGGAAAGGGACGTCTCTCTCTTTCTTCTCTGTTTGTCATTTATGATTTTCTTCCAGATCGCTACGTTCAAACCCAACGCTAAAAGGAGCAGTAGCTGCAATGGATAACCACCAGTGCCATTCTCAAGAGCAGCTCGGTACGAGCAGTCATGAGTGTGACGACATCACCACCATACACACACATACTAGCAGCAGCAATTCTGTAGGATAACCATCAGCAGTAAGACAGCATCATTTATGTTCATCCAATTCAACGGCATCATTACCACAAACACTAGTAGAGTGTGTCCGGTGACAGCAAAGCTTAGATTCGCCTCCATACAGGCAAATGAACACTTGTCAGTGGCGTCACGTATACACCATAAATAGTCTTCACGTAAAAAGATTTCTTTTTTACACAGCTTCTTTTAGCTTTCTTGGCAGTAAGGTTCATTTCATGTGGAAACTCACAAATATCAACGAGAAAGAGGAGAAGGAGAGGAATGACGGTCAAAAAGAAAATGAATAAAACAAGTAATAAAGAAATGTGGAAAAAGGAAAAGAAAATGGAAGAATACGAATTAGAATAAAAATAGGAAGAAGGAAAACGTGAAGGACAAGACGACAACGACATGAATCATATAACGTAGAATCATGATCTTCTACTACCTTTCGTAGTATTTTTACTTCTTTTTCTTCTTCCTATTTTTCTCCTCTTCCTCCTCTTCTTCTTCCTATTCTTCTTCTCTGATCTCTTCCCTTTCCTACTTTCTTCTTCTTGTTCTTGTTCATATTTTTTGTTTTTGTTCTTGTTCGGCTCCTTCTTCTCCCTCGTGTAATTCTTCTTACTCTTTCTCTGGTTTGGATTTTCATACTCACACATTTCCAGGCACAAACAGCTCTTCTCTCTCTCGCCTTTCCTTCCTTCCTTCCTCCTCCTCTCTACCCGCTTCTCGATATCAATCAATTCATTTCGGCCCCCTTCCCTGCCTCCATCCCGCCCGCCCGCCCTTCCTCCCTATTCCTCCCTCCCTCCCCTTCTAGAGCGCGCGAATGACTTGGCCCTTGTTGTTCTCCACCACCTGAGAAGGACAGGAGGGAGGGAGGGAGGGAAAGTGGGTGGATCAAGGAGAAAGACGACAGGGAACGCAGGAAGAGAGAAACCAAAAATAAGGGAGGGAGGGAGGGAGGGAGGGAGGGCTGGCTTACCTCTAGGTTCGACCGGGTCTCGAAATCCATCGTTCTGAGCGTGTCGCCGGGTTCGGATCCGACTTCCACGATGCCTTGGACCCCAAAATTAAACGGGATGCAAGTTATACCGTCGATGGTCAGCTGCCCATCCCAGCCGAGGGAGCGAAGGGACACCCGATGGGCTCGGCCTGGGGAGGGAGGGAGGGAGGGAGGGAGGGAGGGAGGGAGGGAGGGAGGGAGTGGGCATGAGACGTTGCCAGTCACGGGGGGGGGACAGGGATGGAGGGAGGGAGAACGCACCGAGTCTGTTCTTGCAGCCGGCGAGGGCGCGGTTGACGATGGGCTCACGAACAATGTAGGCCAGCTCAGGACGGGCGGCCGGGAAGAGATTGCGTTCA
>CP038120.1:0-57500 GCA_004519485.1 Nannochloropsis oceanica
GAGGGAGGGAGGGAGGGAGGGAGGAGGGGCGAGGACGATTGAATGATGGAGACCTAGATTTTCCTTCACACCTGCTCTTCCACTCTCCCTCCTTTGTTACCTCTCCCTCAGCCGGCGAGAAGCTTTCGAGGTGGAGACAGGAGGAGGGAAGGAGGGAGGGAGGGGGGAAGAGAGGGAGGGCACGGAGGAGGAAGAAGGAGCATCCGCAGCCGCCACTGCACGCCTGAGATGAAGAGGAGGGTGGCGAGACCCTTCCTTCCCCCCTCCCTCCTCCTCCTCCTCCTCCTCTTCCTCTCTCCCCTCCGAGGAGCTATAGTCGTCCTCGTCCTCTTCTCCTTCCTGTCAAGGCCAAGTGGGGGCGAGATGTATGTGAAGCGAAATCTAATACACCAATCCCTCCCTCCCTCTCTCCCTCTCTTCCTCCCTCCCTCCCTCGCTCCCTCGCTCCCTCCCTACCTCATCCTCCGTCGACAATTCCTCCTCCTCTTCCTCTTCCTCTTTCTCCTTCTCCTCTGCTCTCTGCCGCCGCCGCCGACGCCGTCGCCGCCGTCGCTGCTGCTGCTGCTGCTGCTGGAAAGCGGCGACTGCCCCTCCTTTGTCTCCAAAGAGCATGTTGAAGGCCAGTCCATGGTGTCTGGGGAGGGAGGGAGGGAGGGAGGGAGGGAGGGAGGGAGGGAAAGATGAGGGATCGCGCCTGAAAGAGCACGGGTAATGTCTGCATGTGGTGTGTGAGAGAGGCAAGGTGGGAAGAAGGGAGGGTGGGAGGGAGGGAGGGACTTACTTGCAGGTGCAGTGCTCGCCGTGGGGCTCACCTCCTCCTCCTCCTCCCCCTTCTCCTCCCCCTCCTCCCTCACCGGCCGCACCGCCTTCGTTGAACATGCCGACCAAGTCCTACAAGATTGAGGAAGAGAGGGAGGGAGAAGTGTGAGCAAATGTAGATATATGGCATCTGAGCAACCCTCCCTTCGTGATTTTACCCTCCTCCCCTCCCTCCGCCCCTCCTCATCCTGTCCACCGCACCGCGCCCACCAATCCGACACCCACGCCCTCCTTCCCTCTCTCCGTCCCTCTTTGCCTTTCTCCCCTTTCTTCCTCCTCACCATAAACATGCGCATAAAGGCTCTCATCTCATCCACGTCCTCGTGATACTTTTCCCGGTCCCTCCTCGCCCGCCCTCCCTCTCTCCCTCCCTCTTTCCCTCCCTCCTCGTCATGAAACGATGAGAGAGGGCCGGCGATGAGGCGGGAGTAGGCCAGTGAAACCTCTTGAAAGCGCTCTTTTGCTTCGGGGTCCTTGTTCTTAGAAGAGGGGGGAAGCGAGGGAAGGAGGAATGGAGGGAGGAAGGAAAGGAGGGGAGTGCATGGGCAAAGGATGTGGACATGTTTTTTTCAATCGAAAATTCCCCTTTTGACTTCCCCCCCCCTCCTTCATCGTTAACAACATGCAGCTTTCGGGTTATATTTAACCCTCCCTCCCTCCCTCCCTCCAGCCCTCCTTCCCTTCCTCCTTACCTTGTCCGGGTGCCACTTGAGCGCCTGCTGTCTGTAGGCGGTCTTCAGCGTCTCCAAGTCCGCCGTGGAGGCCACGCCCAGGACACCCGCTGCTTCTTCGATCCTCATTATTCTATTTCTTTACACTCTCTGCGTGTGAATATATGCCCGCGGGATCTTATCCTACCTCCCCCCTGTCCGTTGGCCTCTTTGTGGGGGCTGCCCGCCTGCCTCGAGAGGGAGGGTTGGGTAAGAGACGGGAAGCGAGGACGGACGACGACTCCTGACACCAGAACCTCTTTTATCGACTGCCCTTGTTCCTTTGTGTGCCAGGACGCGCCTGTAGAGAGGAGGGAGGGAGGGAAGGAGGGAGGGAAGGAGAGAGGGAGGGTGAGCAGGGGGCGGGAGCAACACGACTATAATGCCTGCTTTGATGATGGTAAGTACTGTGTTGCGTGCTGGCGGCGTCAGAAAGACACAGTACTAGTGAATAAATGCGCGCAGATAGTCAAGTGTGAGCCTGTGGGGTGGTAGGTGCGTGGGTGGTAGGAGTAAAAGTGTGCCGTATTCATGAAATATGAACGTCCAATGAGGTGCAACTGAGGGGAGGACGGACGGAAGGGCGATCGTGGTTGAGTCATTTCGACTCAGCCAATGAGAAAAATGACACTGTTTCCTGTGGGGTATATATGTAGATACTGAAGGGACGATATACTTATAGGGTGGGTGAGTGTGGCGTGAGTGGGAGTGCTTTTGTTGCTTTTTTTGGGGTTGGGAGGGGGGGGAATAGAGGGGTTTCATCCCTTCGCTGACACCCCCGGAAGTCATGGCATTACCCAATACAGCAGCCGTCTGGATGGCGACACAGTCTGTTCTCTGCCTGGTTTGTGTGTGTGTAATATGCACGTGCTATTATCGTGTGTCCACCTGCTTGTCTGTAGTGTGCATGCGTCGCTTCACTGGTTGACCTCCTCACCCCCCTCTGTCCCTCCCTCTCTCCTTCCCTCCCTCCCTTCTACCCTCCCACAGCAACGACCTTGACGAACTGCTCGAAACGAAATGGAATCATCGGCACCATTACCTCCACAGCCCACCTCGTCCTCAAGACCAGCGCCGCCATGGTCAGGGATCCTACAACTCCAGATTATTCACAGAGGGCTGGGCAGCGACGAGGAGGATGCTTCCGAGGAGGAGAAGGCAGAGAGGCTCTTGTACACCTGGCCAGGCACGTTTGGGCCGTTCCTCCTTCCCTTCCTCCTTCCCTTCCTCCTTCCGCTCATTCCCTCTGTGCAGTGTGTGTGTATGTGGTTGTGTGGATGTAGTGGTGTGTTGAAGAAGGGCTTGGTTTTAATTGGACGCGGAAGAGGACGATGCATCGAAAGGAGGAAAGCGGCATACAGAGTGACCCACATTCACCCCCTCCGTCCCTCCCTCCATCCATTCCCCCCTCCCTCTAGGCACACACCCCCTCTCTTCCCACCTCCACCTGCTGCGCGTCGCTGAGAGCCTCATCGCCTTCACGCGATGCTTCTGTGCTTCCCCCCCTACCTCCCCCACCACCTCCTCCTCCTCCTCCTCCTCGGCATTGGAAAACGGAGTGAAGAAAAAAGAAGAGGACGATGTGGAGATCGTCTCCCTAGGGGTAAGCAGAAGAAATATAGGGGAGGGAGGGACGGACAGAGGGAGGGAGGGAGGGAAGGAAATAGGGAGGGGGAGAGCAAGCTCCACTGCGACACAAATCCCTCATCACACAAACAAATACCCTCCTCTCCCCCTGTTTTTCTCTCTCTCTCTCCGTCCCGCTTCCCAGAGCACCACCCTCTGCTTTCTCCGCCTCCCCTGCCCTTCCTTCTCCCCTCCATCCTCGTCCTCTTCTCCTTCCTCCCTTTGGCCAATATGGGCCATCGTCCTCCTCGATAGCTCTTCGTCCTCCTCCTCCTCCTCCTCCTCCTCCTCCTCATCTCCCTCTTGCGATCCGCGTGCTAGCCTCTCCCTCCTCGCGCAATCATGGGCTGCCTTCGCCTTTTTCTACCCTTTGGAAGCCCGCTGTCTCTACTGGGAAGAGGGAGGAAGGGAGGGAGGAAAGGAGGGAGGAGAAAGAGGAGGAGGAGGAGGAGGAGGAGGGGGAGGAAGAGCACCAGCCTACGTGACCGAGGTGAGCCAAGGGGTGAAGGAGGGAATCGTGTAAGGCGGGAGGTAGGTAGGAAGGGAGGAAGAGAGAAAAAAGTGCACACAATCAGAGTAACCTTCATTTGAATATTTAATATTTAAAATTTGAAAAACAGACCCAGTTCCTCCTGAAGCGCCTCCGACTTCTACAAAGGTCCTCCTCCTCCTCTTCCCCCTCCCCTTCCTCCATCTCCTACCCCTCCCACAGCGAGGAGGAGACCGTGGAGCACGTCAGAGAAAAATTGAATGTCCTCATGGCGGCCTCTCCCATCACAGCCTTACGAAGGTACGTGACCCGTCCTCTCTATCTCCTTCCCTCCCTCCCTCCTTCCCTCTTATCCAGGTCGCTCAATGCCCCCTTGCCCCCCCCCCTTTCCTCCCTCTCTCCCTACCTCTTCAGGCGCCTCACGACCTTCCTCTCCTCCCTCTTCCTGCATCGCTTCCTGCATGGAGGGAAAAGCATTCACCTCGCGGAGGCAAGCGCCGGGTTGCACACCCTCCCCCCCGTGAGCCCCCCTTCCTTTCCCCCCCCATCCCTTCTCTTCTCTCATTTTTTCCCCCTCCCTCTCTGTGTCTCATTCGTTAACATGTCCTTTCCTCCCTCCCTTCCTCCCTCCCTCCCTCCCTCTCACCCTATATGCTTCTCATTCATATATCCCTCCCTCCCTTCCTCCCTCCCTTCCTTCCTCCCTCCCTTCCTTCCTCCCTCCCTCCCTTAGGACAGTTTCCTCCACACAACCCTTCACCAGATCGAGCACGTCTTCCTCTCCAACCTTTCGCTCCTCGAGCAGGAGGGAGGGGAGCAGGGAGGGAAGGAGGGAGGGAGGGCTGGAAGGGGGGTTAGCGTTATCTATGATGGGCATGTGGTGTGGAAGGTGAGGAGGGGAGGGAGGGAGGGAAGGGAGGGAGGGGAAAATCACCATCAGTTCTATCGCCACTTGAGCCTCTGTTTTTTTCGGCCCTCTCTCCCTCCCTCCCTCAGGACCAGCACCTCCCTCCCTCCCTCCTTCCCATCCTCTATGGCGTTGTCCGTGCGCGCGACGAGTGCAACAACCACAACAACATCAACAACAACAACAACAACAACAACAACAACAACAACGATAGCAGTAGGCACAAGGATAACACTTTCTCCCTCCCTCCCTCCCTTCTTTCCTCTCTGTCACCTCTTCCTTCTCCTCCTCCTCCTTCGACTGCTGCCGCTAATGCGACTTCGGCGGCTGCCGCTAGAGGGAGGGAGGGAGGGAGCGACGGAGGGAGGGACGGAGGGCTGATGGAGAGAATACAATCTTTTGCCGCAAGGGCCAGCAGCCCATCCCTTCCTCCCTCTTATCCTCCTCCTCCCCCCCCACCCTCCTCTACTCTCCCAACGGAAGCGCCTTTCCTCGCCTCCTCTTCCTCTTCCTCTTCTTCTTCCACCTCTCCTCCCCTCTCTGATTCACCTCTTCCTCCTCCCCCCCCCCCTGGCGGCTTCCTAGACATCGACCAGCCCTTCTCCCTCCTCCCTCTTTGCTCCCCTCCCTCCTTCCCTCCCTCCTTCCCTCTCTCCGGCACGAAACGCCTCTCCCTTTACCTCGCCGAGAAACTCACACTCCTCATCACGTTTGACGAGGAGGAAGGGGAGGAGCAGGGGAAGGAGGGCAGGGAGGGTGGGAGGGAGGGATGGAGGGCCTTCCTGTTGCGATTGGTGAGGGAGATGGAGGGATACTTGCTACCGCAGCTGCGGCTCCTTCAGCCCTACTTCCCAAGAGGGGGGGAGGTAAGGCGGCACAAGGGAGGGCGGGAAGGAGGGCAGGAGGGCGGGAGGGAGGGAAGGGTGGCCGACAGAAGATTGGCATCGATGCCCACGACGCGAAAATTTTCTCTCTTCCTTCATTCCCTCCCTCCCTCCCTCCCTCCTTCCTTTCTTCCCTACCTCCTTCTATTCTTCCCACCCTTCCTTTTTCTTATAGCTTTCGACTCTGAATTTGCAGCAGCAGCAGCAGCGGCAGCAGCGGCAGCAGTCCGCACCGAGCAAGGGGGGAGGGGAGGTCGGGAGGGAGGGCGGGAGGGAGGGCGGGAGGGAGGGCGGGAGGGAGGGCGGGAGGGAAGGCGGGGTGCTCTTCTACAGGGATCGCATGACCCATTCCGTGTCCGTGGCCGTGGGAAAGGACGGTGAGAAGGGAGGGAGGGAGGGAGGGAAGGAGAGACGAAGAGGTGGTAGAAAGACAATCTGAACACACAAGAATACCGTCGACTGAACTCCCCTCTCTGTACCTCCCGCCCTATACTGCCCTCCCACTCTCCCCTCCCGCCCACCTCCCTCCCTTCCTTCCTCCCTTCCTTCCTCCCTCCCTCCCTCCATCCATCCATCCAGACCATCCCCACCAGGACCAGCAGTGCTGGCCTCCTTCCACAGCCGATGCCCTTCTCTCCCTCTCCTACCGCGGCAACCACCCTCCCTCCTTCTCTTCCTCCCTCCCGCCCTCCTCCCATCCCTCCCTCCTGGCCTTGATGGATGATCACTACTTTGCGCAGGAAGAGGTGAGGGAGGGAGGGAGGGAGGGAGGGACGGACGGACACCCAAGCTCATCCCCCTCCCTCCCTTCCTCTCTCCATTTCTCCAGCCCTCCCTCCTGCCCGCCTTCCACCAATCATTTCTCCGTCTGTCGAACGGCGGCTGGGCTCTCTCTCGGTCCACACCCGAGCGTCAGGTCTTCGCCTTTCTCTACCCTCCTTCCTCCTTCCCTCCTTCCCTCCCTCCCTCGTCGTCGTTGGGGAGGATGACGGGCGGGAGGGCGGGAGGGAGGGGGGGAGGGCTGTCTGTCCTGGAAGCGGAAGAGGCCTTTGACCTGCTGCTGAGGGAGGGGGGATTGGGAAGGCTTTGCTGGGGGTGAGGAAAAGAGGGAGGGAGGGAGGGAGGGTGGGATCGAGGGATCGAGGGATCGAGGGATAGAACGGTGGGAAAAGTAGCTCAAATTATTTCAAAAACTCTTCTTTTGCAGGCTGGATCTCGTTGCTTTGGTTATTTATTACTTTTCCCGACCTTCCCATCTCCCTCCCTCCCTTCTTTCCCTACGTCGTTCCGGGTCGTTTTCTGATTCGTACGTCAGCGCACATCTCTCCCTCCTTCCCTCCCTCCCTCCCTCCCTCCCCCCTCTTACAAGAACTCCATCGGCCCGACCTTCCCCGCCGCTACTTCCGAGAATTCTGCTGCCCACTCACACCCCTCCCTCCCTCCCTCCCTCCCTCCTTCCCTCTTTCCCACCCCCTTCATCACCTCCCTCCACATCTCTCTCTCCTGCACGCCTGCCCTCCCTCTGCCCTCCCCTTCCCCCCCCTCATTCTGCTGGAGGAGCAGCCTGATGCCCTCCCTCCTTCCTTCCATTCCTTCCTCGAGGGCAACGGGAAGCCAGAGGCCCCGGGAGATTTCTCCTTCGAGCTGGGAGGGCGACCAGGTGCAGGCACCAGCGAAGAAGTGAAAGGAGTCTGTGCGTGTGTGAATGAATAAAGTAACATTTATGTAAATATATCTTCATATCTTCATATGTCTGTATATTTAATTGTTTGTTTGTTTGTTTGTTTGTTTGTCGTGTGAGAGGAAGGAAGGGAGGGAGGAAGGGCGGCAAGGGATGATAGGGGCCACGTCTCGCTGTCCGCTGTCCGAAGGAGAGACGTAGGAAGGGAAGGAGGGAGGGAAAGATGAAGGGTGGATGCACACACCTCTTCCACTTTCGCTGCTCACGACCTTTCTGGCCGCCTCTTTCCAGTCCCCTCCTGCATAGCACCAGGGGGGGAGGGAGGGAGGGAGGGAGGGAGGGAGGGGCATCCCTCCTACTTCGGGGTCGGTGTGCAGCATCTGAAGGCGAGGGACAGGACCGCCTCTTCGCAGACGGGAAGAAGCAAACGCTTGGTAGAAATGAGGGGCGAGGCCACCTGAAGAAGGGAAGGATGGAGGGAAGGGGGAAAGGAGGGAAGGAGGGAAGGAGGGAAGGAGGGAAGGAGGGAGGGAGGGAAGGAGGGAGGGAGGGAGGGAGGGAGGAGGGCAGTTTGAAAGTTGTGACGGAAGGGAGGGAGAGAGGGAGGGAGGGCAGGACGTGCCTTCCACCGTGTCGGCAAGGGCGGCGTCGGTGCTCTTGTTGAGAATGAGGCCATAAGCGCCCTCCTGTTTCGAGTGTTCGACCAAGTAAATGACAGCCCGTTGGAAGATATCGTGGTCCTGAGGGAGGGGAGGAGGGAGGGGAGGAGGAAAGGAGAGAGAGAGGGGACGATGGAGTAAGGGATGCTACTGCTTGAGGAATGGTGAGGGAGGGAGGGTGGGAGGGAAAGAGGGAAAGAGGGAGGAAGGGAGGGAGGGAGGGAAGTCACATACCATCATGGGGTGCGCGAGTAGGATCACGCCAGGCCCTACTCTCTTCACGAGCTTGACTGCGTTAAAACTACTACTACTGCTAGTAGTTGTAGTACTAGTAGACCTACTTCTACTACTACTCCTACTGCTGCTGCTGCTGCTGCTTCTTTCACTGTCGTCATTGCTGGCGCTGATATTGCTGTTGTTGGTAGTGGTACTGCTGCCTCTTCCCACTTGCTTCTCCCCTCCTTCCCTCCTCCCCTCCTTCCTCATCAATGGCAACACATGCATCTCTATAGCATGCCACGCCTTACTCAATTCTCTCAAAGCTAAAAAAGCCGCGTCCAACCTATCTCTTTCTCCCTCCCTCCCTCCGTCCCACTCCTCCTCATCCTCTTCTTTCTCCACCTCTCCCCGCGCCTCTTTCCTCCACCTTGTCCCAATAGGCCTCTCCTTCTTGCTTCCCTCCTTCTCCTCCTCCTCCTCAGGCACCCTAAAATATTTCCTCACCAATCCCTTAATGCTCACAGCATTACATCTGTTCGGACTTAAGTACAACTTCCCCTCCCCACCCAACAGCTCGGTAATTGCGTCGTGGTATGATGACCAGGCAGACGAGGACGACAAGAACATGGGTGAGGAAGGAGAGAACGAGGGAGGACGGATATGTAGACAGACTTTGGAGGCGGGATGGGCATCAAACAGGTGGGCGAGGCGGAGGAGGGATCTTAGGAAGGAATGAGCGGAGGAAGGGAGAAAGGGAAGAATAAGGATCGAGCCACGACCATCAATAATTGAAAGTGTAATCGGAATATGCCGATGATGTTGAAGAGGGAGGGTGGGAGGTACCTGTAGAGGGTTTTGACGAGGATGGGGTTGCGTATTGCTGGAGAGGCAGGCACAGGCATATCGTAGGAAGGGGGAAACGCGTCGCTGCGGCCTGGAGGCGGGCAACGATGAATGAAATATGTCTGTTGTATGCTGTGATGGTGTTCGAGATTTTCGCATTGAGCGATGCTGAATGGTCTTACAGCTGACTGGAGCACAAGGCGTGAACGCAAGCGTGCTTTCACGCAACCAGCAAGGAAAGGTAGGGCTTCGCCGAAAATGGAGGAAAACATGCTTATGGGGGTGCGATGCTATGCTTTTTACAGAGCTACAAAGAAGACAATTGAAATAAACAACATAAATAAAGAGGCAAATCCCATATCCTGTATATTTGCATGCCTTTGGTCAATGTTTCGTTAATGTCGGTTGGCTAATGTTAGCTATCTCACCACCTCGTCCTCCTCCCCGTCTTCTCCCTCCACTGCCAAAGCCTCCATTTCATCCTCAATTTCCCGCGAACAACGCAAGAGAAAACGATATGTTGCTTTCGGCGAAAAGGAATATACTTTCTCCCTCTCGTCCTCGTCCTCATCCTCGTCCTCACCCTCCTCGTCAGCTCCCTGCCGGGCTTGGTGCTTCTTCCCCTCTTTCCCCTCCTCCTTCCCTCCCTCCCCTCCTCGGGGCCGCATGTCAGTCCACGCCCCTTTCGGCAACACAACGACGCCATCCATCGTCCCTCCCCCTCCTCCTTCCTCCCTCCCTCCTTCCATCCCTCCCACTTCCCAATCCTTGACCTCTCCCAACAAGCCCGGCCACGTGAGAGCAACCGACGCCAGCGGTACCTCCTGCATCGGCCCTGGCTCCCACCCTTCCTCCTCCTCCTCATCCACTTCCTCCTCATAATCATAATTATCATTATCATCATCATCACCATCACTGTCATCATCCTCCCAAAACCCCACCATGAACGTGACTCTTCGCCTCCCGTCCTCCCTCCCCCCCGTTCTCCCTCCCGCCCTCCGTCCAGGGACGACTCCGTGAAGCAAGCGGCCATCGAAAGCCAACAGACGGTTTGTCTTAGGATAGACTAGGACAGCACTGGGAGGGGGAGGAAGGGAAGGAAAGAGGGAGAGAATAAAGGGAATGTGAGAGACGTGAGAAGGGATTGAGGAAGGGAAGGAAGGGACGGGCAGCATGCATGCATCCTAATCCCCTCTAATGCAATCATATCAGAAATGTAACCTGTATCTAATATATTCTTACAATCAAATCAAAGCTAACCAGCAAGCAATCAACCAGATCCCATTTCACGTACCCGATCTCTTCCGAAGCCCCTCCTTCCTTTCCTTCCTCTCTCCCTCCCTTCTCCCCCCCCCCCTCCTCCTCCTCCTCCTCCGTTCTCTCTGTCCGCAGCTTCTGATCTAGCACCAGCGTCGGTCCTCCCACAAACGCCGCCACATTCCCTCCCTCCCCCCCTCCCTTGTCATCGTCCTCGGCCCCGTCGGAGAGGAAAAGGACGCAAGAAACTACAGGCGTCAGGAGCCGACCTACACGAGGGAGGGAGAGACGGAGGGAGGGACGGACGGAAAGGGGGAGGAAATAAGAAGAGCATTCAAAAACGTTTATTACACTTCCGAAATAATTTCCCCCTTATCCTTCATCGTATTTTCTTCCCTTCCCTCCCCCCTCCCTCGTTCCTTCCGTCCCTCACCTTCCTCCCTGATCGCCCTCTCGTCCGTGTCAAAGTGGAGGGCATGACCTGACCCCTCCTCCCTCGTGTGGCACCACCATTCCGCGTGGGTCAACCCCCTCCCTCGCCCCCTCCCTCCCTTCCTCCCGCCCTTCTTTGTCTCTGGAGGGACGAGGGCGGGAGGGAGGAAAGGGAGGAGGTGGAGGAAGAGGTGATGGACCGTGGCCTCTACTGCGTTCATCCCCTTCTTCTCCTGATCCTGCTGCTGCTGCTGTTGTTGTTTCTTTGTCACCTTACCACCCTTCTTGCCACTCTTACCCTCCATCCCCATCAACCCTTTCTCCTTCCCTCCCTTCATCCCTCCCTTGCCCTCCAATTTCATCAAATACGAGAAATACGCACATCCTTCTCTGTAATATCCATGCTCCTCCCAAAAAGGGGCGGAGGGAGGGCAAAACACTCGGCGCATCTCACCAAGGAGGGAGGGAGGGAGGACGCCGTCGGAGAGGTGGAGAAAGGAGGAGGACGGGAGGGAAGGAGGACGGGAAAGCGGGAGGGGGGGAGGGAAGGAGAGGGGGTAAGACCAAATGGAGGTAGAAAGACGGTAAGTGAAAGAGAGGGTGTGAAGGAGGCTGTCTGCTTCTTGTTCATTATGGGAAATGCTTCTGCTACGACTGCTGCTGATGCTGCTGTTCTTTTTCTGCTTCATTTCCTCCACCTTCCCTCCTCCATCCTCGTCCCCGTCCCCATTCTCGCCATCAGCAGCAGACTGTAACAGAAGCATCGCCAGCTCTAACATTGCTTGTCGCCCAGCATCGTCCTCCCTGGCTACCTCCTCCTCCTCCTCCTCCTCCTCCTCCTCCTCCTCCTCCTCCTTCTCCTGTTTACCTTTGTCTTCGCTCTCCCTCCTCTGCTTCTTCTTTTCTTTCACTCCCTGTCCCCTTCTCTTCTTTTCATCCCTCCTGCTTCTTCTCGCTCCTTCTCTTTCCTTCGCTTTGCGCACCGCCTCTCTCAGAATATTTATCCCTTCCTCCCTTCCTCCCTCCCTCTTTCGGGCCACGCCTAATAACAACAAAGGCTCCACTCTCTCAGTCGCCAGGGCCACAGCCCGTCGATAAAAGGAGGAAGCGAGGGAGGACGTGGGAAGAAGAGAAGGGCAGGACTCAAAAAGGCGGCCGAGCTCAAGCAAGGCACAGTAATGGAGGTGAGTTGGATTGTCGAGGGTGGCGGGGTAGGGGGAGGTAGGGGTGGTAGAAAAGGATGAGAGAAGGGCAATGCAATCGTGCAGGAGGATGGCGGCCTGTGCTCTGAGTGTGGCATCGTCTTCTTCTTTCTCCTTGTGGACATGGTTGTTATTCTTCTCTCCCTCCTCGTCGTCGTCCTCCTCTTCTGGATGGAGCAGGGAAACCGCCTGGAGGAAGAGGGACTGGACTTGGCGTTGCCGGGCGTTTATATTATCAAACATGATTGGTAAACATTGTCGCTTCGTTGGGAACCTATGGATATGGTGGTGGAGGGGCTGAAGGGGTTGAGGATGGGGGCGGGTCAAGTGGGGCATGCGGTGGGGGGAGGTCGAGCATGTTGTAGTTGAGGTTCCCGACGAAGAGGCCTCTTTCCCTTTTTTTTCGGGGGGGCGCATAATATGATCACTTCTACAGTGATGGCGTTCTAGTAAAGATATCGTTACCTGCTGACTGTGTGTGGCTGGTGGCATTGGCTCATGCTGTGCTTCTTTGTGGATGAGAAGGGGGGCAGCAGCAATTGTTTTGATACGGGGAGGTAAATCCTTGCCACGTTCCAGAACATATGTCCTTGTTCATTGCCACTCCTGACTCCCCAAACACACACATAATCGGTATAACCACCACCATCGCACAGTGAAAACCATGGGGAACTCTCTTAACCCACTCAAGTCGCCGGAGCCCGTCTATAACGTTATTTGCACGCGTCCTATTGGGTGCGTCTCAGTCGGAACATCGAGGAGGCGGGGAGGGGGGTCGTGAGGGAGGGAGGGGGGAAGGGCTTTACTGCAGGGTAAAGGGTGAAGAATATGCATGACCTTGCATCAGGAATGGAAACGACTCTGGCGGGAGATGTAGTCATGATTGTGATTGTCATCTTCAATTCTCCCCCCACCACACCCACCTTATTGACCTCCTCCTCCCTGTCCCCCCTTCCCTCCCTCCCCCCCGTCCTAGCTACGAAGTACGTGTGTACATGCCCTACTTCGTCGCGGAGGTGGATAATTCCGCTGCTGATAATTCCAACGCTTTCCGGACGCTGGCTAGCTACATTGGGGTAAGGAGGGAGGGAGGGAGGGATGGATGGATGGAGGGAGGGAGGGAGGGAGGGAGGGAGGGAGGGAGGGAGAGAGGGAGGGAGGGGTGGAGGGAGGGAGGGCAGGGGTGGAGGGAAAGAGGACAGGGGTGGAGGGAAAGAGGAAGGAAGTGAAGCTTTGGACGACCGCCTATTAACCCTGCCTCCCTCCCTCTCTCAACCTCCCTCCCTCTTCCTCCACAGGTCTTCAGCAAACCTGCCAACACCCAAAGCAGCACTGGCAAACCCCAAGGGATCAGCATGACTGCACCTGTTGTGATGCCTCAGGCACCTTCATCCTCCTCTCCGGAGGCCATCTCCATGACGACCCCGGTGGTGCAGAGCGGTAAGCCCTCCCACCCTTCCTCCCTCCCTTCCTCCCTCCCCTTCACCATCCCCATTCTCAGCGCGCCAAGGCCGCCATTAGTCCCTCTATATTTACCCCGTACTCCCCTCCCCTCCAATCACTCCCTCCCTCCCTCCCTCCCTCCCTCCCTCCCTCCCTCCCCCCCGCAGGCAAAACTATGCAGTTCATCATGCCCTCGTCCTACACCACCTTGTCCTCGCTTCCAAAACCCACTGACCCCCGCGTTCACCTGAAAGAGGTCCCTGGGAAAACTGTGGGCGTTATCCGCTACAGGTGCGCCCCTCCCTCCCTCCCTCCCTCCCTCCCTTCCTTCCATCCTTCCTTCCTTTCTCACCATCGTGTCGATTTCGCCATACCCGTCATTCTGACCGACGCCCGTATCCCTCACCCGCTTCTTAATGCCCTCCTTCCCTCCTCATCTCATGCCCAGCTCACCAAGCCCGTCATTTCTGACTGACATCGATGCCTTCCATAGAATACACATATACAACTCAAATGTACTCCTGACTCACATCCCTCCCTTCCTCCCTCCCTCAGCGGCAAGGCCACCAACGTAATGACGCACGAGAAGCTCCAGTTGCTCAAGGAAAGACTGCAGCAAGAGACACTGCTGCCGAAAGAGTGTGAAGAGGTGGACTGGTGAGGGAGGGAGGGAGTGTGGGAACGGAGAGTTGGAGGGGAGAAGGAGAGTGCTCATTACCGCCTTTTCACGTATGCTTCTGTCTCATCTTCCCCTCCCTCCCTCCCTCCCTCCCTCCCTCCCTCCCTTTTTTCCTCGCAGGATGTACTGTGGCTACGATCCTCCCTTCACGCCGGGCCCATTCCGCAGGGTAGGGAGGGAGGGAGGGAGGGAGGGAGGGAGGGACACTGGCAGTATGCACATTGCATGTACATTTAAATGCATGCTCATGTGTTTACCTTAATCCCCCCTTCCTCCTTCCCTCACTCCCTCCTCAGAACGAGGTGTGGGTTGACTTGAAGATGAGCGAGGAAGACGTCAAGGCCAAGCTGGCCGCAGTGGATGGCAAGTAGGGAGGGAGGGAGGGAGGGAGGGAGGGAGGGAGGGAGGGAGGGAGGGAGGGAGGGAGGGAGGGAGGGAGGGAGGGAGGGAGGGAGGGTTGAGACGATCCACCTCCGCATTCGGCAGGACATGGAAAGGCAAGGAGGACAGAAAGAGGACAGCTTGTAAACGGTGTGGTCAATGGAAAGGGATGAGGTTGATTGGGTGTGTGTGCATGTGTGTATGAAAGAGGGAGAAGGAGAGAGAGATGTGGTGAGAGGGAGAGAGAATGAGAGGGGGGGGGGATAGAGCGAGAGATGCAGAGAGACACAGAGAGACAGAAAGAGACAGAGAGGGAAAAAAAAAAGAGAGAGAGAGAGAGAGAGAGAGAGAGAGAGAGAGAGAGAGAGAGGCACACAGAGAGATAGGAAGAGAAAGAGAGGGAAAGAGAGAGAAAAAAGAAGCGAGGGGTACGGAGGAAAGGCAAGGGGAAAGAGAAGATGGGAGAAATGAAAGGAAAAATAATGTCCAGCCATTAACGTATTTTATTTCCTTTCTCCGGTATTTATATCATCACTGTGCTTAATTCTTAATTAGTCGATCGTAGGGTTTATCTCTGCTGTCTTCATTACTTCCTTCGCCATTCTAGTCCACGAGTTGTCGCCACATCGAGTGGCGATGGTGATGAGGGAGGAAGGGGCACGTGCCTGCATGAGTGCTTATTAATTGCCCTGGATATTCAATTCAATTCTTTTATTTGCGGTTCTTTTGTTGAAATCACAAAATCCTCTTTCTGTCTGTCTCTCAATAGTCCTGTCGTCCTCGATGTCTTTCTCTGTCCCTCTCCCGCATACTTTTGCTTTCTTTATTGTTTCATTTTTTCTTGTTTGTCTTGTTCATCGACACCTACGGCTTCCTGACCTCCCCAGCACTCGATCCTTCCCTCCTCATCATTCCCTCCTTCCTCCTCGTCATTCCCTCCTTCCCTCCTCATTACTCCTCATCGATTCCCAAGGCCGCGCCAAGCGAGGTCGGTCCTCCCCCAACTCTTCCTCCCTCCCTCCCTCCCTCCCTCCCTCCCTCGGCAGGCTGCTGCGGCGGCTGGTGTTGAGCTGCAACTCCGGCAGCAGCAGTGGCAGCAGCAGCAGCAGCAGCAGCAGAAGCAGCAGCAGCAGCAGCAGGGTGGGTGGGGCTGGTTCCCGTGCTGCTGGTGGGATAGGAGGAGGAAGAAGGGATGGAGGCGAGAGGGGGGGGGAGGAAGGAGGAGGTGGAGGAGGAGGAAGGGGGAAGGGAGGAGGAATGGGCCGAATCATGGTGTAGTTGCTGCTGTGGCGGTTGTGATTGCTTTTTATGTTGTGGGCCCTCCTCTTCCTGCCGTTGCTGCTGCTGCTGCTGGGGGTGATGGTGGTATTGGTGGTAGTAGTGATTGTACCGGTGGTCGTAGAATGGATGAGGGGGAGGGGGAGGAAGGGAGGGAGGAACGGAATATGAAGAGGTGGGAGCAGCAACAGCGGACGAAGAGGAGGAAGAAGAGGTTGAAGAAGAAGGAGGGAGAGGAGGGAGAGGAACGGCAGGAGCAAGGGATGAGGAGGAGGAAGAGGAGGAGGAGGAGGAGGAGGAGGAGGGAGGAGCAGAGAAGGAGGGCGCGTAAGGGTAAGCAGGGTGGTGGTGATAGGAGGAGGCAAGGTGCGCGTGATGATGATGCGAATGAGGAGGAGGGAGGGAAGGAGGAAGCGGTGGAGGGTCGCTACTGCTGCTGCTGCTGTTGCTGCCATTGCTGCTGCTGGAAATCAGGAGGGGGAGGTGGTGATGGGGGGGGACCGCCCCGCTCTCCTTCCCTCCTCCTCCTCCTCCTCTTCCTCCCCGGGGCGGTGGAGGGTGAGGGTAAAATTCTTGGGCGTGAGGGTGAGAGGGAGGGAAGGAGGGGGGGCCGGGCGCTCCTCCCTCCCCTCCTCCTTCCCCTAAGGAAGACGACGGGTAAGCATAATGGTGATGAGAATGTGCTGCCCCGAGGTGGGGAGGGAGGCAGGGAGGGAGGGAGGAAGGGGGGGGGGGGTTCTCGTAGAGGGAAGGATGGGGATGGTGCTGGTAAGGGTAGTGGTGAGGAGGGTGAGGAGGGAGAGGAGCAGCAGCAGCAGCAGCAGCAGCCGCGGCGGCGGCGGGGGTGGTGGTGGAGGAGGATGAGGCAGTTTGAGGGGGAGCGCGAGTGCGCTCGTAGAATTCAGAGAAGGCTGCGAGGGAGGGAGGGAGGGAGGGAGGGAGGGAAGGAGGACTGAGTGTTTGGAGGTAAGAGAGACGTATTACACTTTCGCTGGTCATCTCTCCCTTCCTCCTTTCGTCTCTCCCTCTCTCCCTCCCTCCCTCCCTTCCCGTCATGCCCACCTCATTCTGACACCCACATTCCCATTACACTTCCCACACCCACACTCACCGACGCTACCCCTCCCTCCCTCCCTCCCTCCCTCCCTCCCTCCCTCCCCCTCTCTCTCCCTCCCTCCCTCACCTTGATGCCGCTTCTGGTCTTGTTCCTGCTCCGTCACCTTCCTCTTCCTTTCTTCGATGGCTTTCTTGTCTCGCTGTTGGGGTGAAACACGCTGCGACCACACCACCTTCTTCCGGTCGACGTTCAGGCTGGAGGGAGGAAGGGAGGGGTGGAAGGGGGTGAGGATTATGTTGAAACGCACGCAACGTTTCGTTTGTTTGAGAAGGGAGAAAAAGAGATGGAAGGAGGGAGAGAGGGAGAGGTGGTTATTTGGCTCTCTACTCACTTTCCCCCACCGAGGGAAAAAGGGAGCCAGGGCCGAGGGAGGGGGGGAGGGAGGGAGGGAGGGAGGGCCGTACCTGCCATCGTCCAAGAAGTTGGTAACAGGGTTCACGTGAAACTCTCTCGCAGCCTTGTCGTAGGCCAGCGCCGCCGCCTCGTCCGTTTGAAAGTAGCCGAGAGACCGAGAGAGGTTTCCTACGCTGATGCAAGCCCGCCATCGTCCCGCGGTGCTGTTCCAAAACACGCCCCGGAAGGTGGACTGCCTGGAAGAGGAGGATGGAGGAGGGGGAAGAGGAGGGGGGGGAGGCGGAGGAAGAGGGTGGGCTGGGCCGTGGGGTTGCATGAAGGAGGGAGGGGGGGGATGAGGAGGGGGAGGAAATCCAGCTGCTCGCCCTCCGTGGGCTGCTTGGAGTTCGTGGAGAAGGGGGGTAGGGATGAGGAGAAGGAGGTGAGGGTGGATGATGCTGCTGCTGCTGCTGCTGCTGCTGCTGCTGCCGTCGCGGCTGCTGCTTCTTCGAGCGAGGGCCCGTCCCGGTGGTAGGCACAGGTGCCCTGTTATACGGCGATTTTGGAGAGGGGGGGAAGAGGGGAGGAGAGTGATGTGAGGGAGAATGAAATCGATGGCACGGTCGCCAAAGGGAGGGAGGGAGGAAGGGGGAGAGGAAGGGAGGGAGGGAGGGAGGGGGCTTACTTGGGCTTGGTGGTCCGCTTCATGGCCCGCTTTCGATCGGGATTCAGGCTGTCGGTAAGGAGGGAGTAAGGGAGGGAGGATTAGAACGCAGTTGCTTTCTTGCAACAATTTTAGAAAACGCGAAAACCAACAAATGCACACAGGCCCTTCCTCCACTTCCTCCATCCCTCCTTCCCTTCCCCCTTCTTTCGATCCCTCCCTCCCTCCCTCCTTCCCTACCTGCCATCGGGCAAGAAATTCAAAATAGGGGTAGGGTAATGTTGTTCGATCGCCGCCTCATCATAGGCCCGCGCAGCCTCCTCCTCATCCGTGTAGGTGCCTAGGGACTTCGTTTTATTCCCCACGGAGATGGAGCAGTTCCACCGACGCTTGGCCTTCACCCAGCTCACGCCTGAAGGAGGGAAGGAGGAAGGGAGGGAGGGAAGGTGAGCCTTTTTCTACTTTGATCTGCCACCGTCGCTCCTCTTCCTTCCCCCTTCCTTCCTTCCTTCCTCCTCCCTTCCTTCTCTCGGGAGACGCACCTCGGTAGGTTGAGGACGGCATGCTACTACTACTTCTGCCACTGCCGCTGCTGCTGATTTTGTTGCCGTTGTTGATCTTGGTGGACATCTGTGGGTGTGCGTGTGGGTGGGTGGGTGGTGGCATTGAGAGATTGAAGAGGTTTGAGACACATAAGCACGGGAGTGATCAGAAAGAGTGATGGCGCCTCTCTGCATGCGAGCGTCAAGAATATCCGTGCCTGGCTTACTGGGCAGATGACTTCATGCATATTGTACGCTGTACCGGTAGCTGTGAACCTACGGGGCTTTTTGGGTGGGTTGGTGTGGTGTGGATGTAGGTGGGGAGAGGCGTGGCTGCTTTCTCGCGGGGCTCGTGATGCATGCACGTCTAAAAAAATCAACAACAGACCATAGACCACGCTGATCCCTGCTGCCATTACAGGCAACCCACCGCTTATCCCTCTCTGTTCCCTCGCTCTCATGCCTCCATGAGCAAGGTGGAGTGCAGAGGCTGTGGGATGGGGGAAGAAGCCGGTCTTTTGCCCCCACATCTGTCGCTTTTTGTGTCAGGATAGAAGGTGTCAAGCTATAAGCCGTCCACCGTCCGAGACAACAAACAACCTCGTCACCTGTAGCTCATAGGACCATACCGCAGACACACAGACACATAGACGGCGTTCAAATGCAAGGGATGGGGGAGAGCGGGGCAAGCCACAAATAGAAGGGCATCGAAGTAAGCGAAGCCACACCACATGTGCCCCGGCCACGGATTTTTCGTCACATGGGCGCGGCCGTCGGACCGCTTCACAAAGAAGCGTAGGCTTTTTACATGTGTCTGACTGTCACAAGGTGGAACCCTTCCAAGCTTGTGCTGAGTGCTTGCGATCGAGTTCAAGCATGTGATCTGTGAAGCAAGAGCAGCAGGCAAGGGGGGGGGGAGGGGAGGGATGGTCGGGGCAGCAGCAAGAGCCCCACTTTTTCGATCTCACAACAGAATAAATCAATGCATCTTCCTTAGATGCTGATGGGGGTAAAATTATTTCTTCATTGGAGCGCCGAGCCAGCCAGTGCGCTACTTTATTTAACTCTCTATTTACGCTCTTACTTCCAGTCTCTGCTGCTGCCGCTATAATTCGAGTAACAATTCATTCTCCAATGAGGCTTGTCAAAGCGGGAGGCCCAAGGAATTGAAATGGGACCTATCATCACTTTGCAGAAGACGTGGCAGGAGGCCGGGCACTCTTTGTTGCTGCTCTGTTGAGAGGCCTTCCTCCATTCTGTGTGCTAGACTCAGGACTTGTGTACCAGTTGTCTGAGATATGGGGTCGCGTGTTATTGGGGCAATTCTGGGGAAGATAACCGCCTGTGTTCCTTCCACGAGTGGCTTGATCAGCCCACTAAAGAAGAAAGCATTTGGCTGTATTATCTCTCCACACTTGAGTGCGGGCCTGCTAACACTTGCTCGTAAATATGACCCTGACCAGGTCTCCCCGGGCCTTTCATTCCACCCTCTTCCTGTGACAAATGACCACAGAGAAGCGATTACATCCTTGTGTCTCACATGTTGCCTCCCCGCTCACCTCCGCTCTTTTCTCCCCTTCTCCTAGCCCTGTATGGACCATCCGAGGACTTCGCTGACGGAAAAATCTGTCAAAGCCGCTCACAAGGGGAATCATATGCAACATTTTTTAGGTAAAAGGCTTCCCCTCATACGCAATCCCATGACGTGGCAGACTTGTGCTTGGGTCAGTGGCATTAGTTTGTGTTGGTGGGTAAAGATTGTTTACTTCTTTTCTGTTGTCACTATGGGGAGGAGGAGGTTATATGCTCCGGCCATCCGAGGACTTTGTTGGTGTGAGGAGACGTGTGAACAGTTCGTATCTCGGGACGGCGATAGGGCACGCAATATCCTGCGGGTGTACAGGAGTATGGTCCGTGGAGAAGCTCGAGAGAAGGTCAGCAGGGAGGTTACACACACAACGTCCGCATCACCTGCCGCGGTTGACCAAACCGGAGATCATGGGGACGAGCTTCTCCACGGACCATACTCCTGTACACCCGCAGGATATTGCGTGTCCAATCGCCGTCCCGAGATACGAACTGCTCACACGTCTCCTCACACCAACAAAGTCCTCGGATGGCCGGAACGTAAAACCTCCTCCTCGTTCTTCTCCTTCTACCCTTCCTCGACCCCCTCAGGATTTCGTCATATCTCCCCTTCCTCCTCCTGCTGCTGGCCATGTTCTTGCTGCTGCTGCTGCCACTAGCATTATCAATCGTGCTCGTGCTGCTTCTGCAGACCGGGAAGATCAATGCGGGAACGTCAGCAGGTGCAGGAAAACCTGCAGCCAGTCAGAGAGCGACGCACTGTCGCGATCGATCCCGGTCGCGTCAACCTGGTCACGGCGTTGGACTCGCAGACAGGCAAGATCAAGACCTTGACGCGTCGTGCGTACTACGAGAAGAGGCGGATCAACGAGTGCAACAGAAAGTTTAGATCTTGGGAAGGTGCACTCGGTGACATCACTGTTGCCTTTTCGAGGACCACGATGAAGACGTGCTGTCCCGACTTGCGAAGCGCTTACCGGGTCTGGACAGCACGTCTTCATCGTGGTTCTCGAAAAGGCAACAGTGATGTCACCGAGTGCACCCTTCCAAGATCTAAAGAAACTTTTTGTTGCACCCACTCGTTGATCCGCCTTTTTTCGTAGTACGAATGACGCGTCAAGGTCTTGATCTTGCCCGTCTGCGAGTCCAACGCCGTGACCAGGTTGACGCGACCGGGATCGATCGCGACAATGCGTCGCGATCTGACTGGCTGCAGGTTTTCCTGCCCCTGCTGACGTTCCCGCATCCCCTTCTCCTCATCCTCCTTCCCCATCCTGGCCCCTTTCATTTTCTTCCTCTCCAGGCTCTCCTTCGCCACGTGGAAGAAGACCGACACCGAGACAATATCCGTGGAAATCCGGTTGTGAAACACACGCTGGTTTTGTTGGCCCCCCACTCAGAGCGCCTGGTCCCACATCTCCTTCACCAGAAAAACATGCCCGCCAATTTCTTTTCGCTCCTCCCTCCCAAACGCTACAGCCAACCCGGTCAAGCTTGTTTCCATGTCTTCCTGGCTATCGTTGCTGGTCTACCTCTCACCACGTTATAAGCAAACTACGTAGGGCTTTGGTATCGAGCGTCATGAGATGGCGCTTGATATCGGAGACGGGGAGCGATGATAGAAGCGCGAACGCCATGATTCCCTCCATTCTCGGCATGCATTCGAAAGTTGTTCTTCATCTCCCGTTGTACCGCCAGTACCGCCAGATGCTTTTGATGATACTCGTACAGTTTTTGGTACAGGAAGGGAAGAAGGAGCCCCTCCACTGAGGTCTTCTCAACGACATCCAGGCGGGCGGAACCCTCCGCCGTTCCTCGTCGATGAAGGGCTAGACTTCTTCCGGGATCTCCGCCACCTGCCCCCCATCCAACCCCCCCCCACCCAGCTACTGCTCGAGTTCGTGCTTGTATTCGTACTCCTCCTCCTGCTGCTGTTGCTGCTGCAACTACTTTTGCTGCTGCTGCTGCAGTTGCTGTTGCTCTTCTCGATCCTCCTCCTCCCTCTCTCCCTCCCCCCCTTCCCCTTCCCCGCCTGCTTATTGTTGTGCCGCCTTTCCCAGCCGCTGATGAAACAATGAACATGATGAGCAGATACCTCCCGGGACTCCGATCCATGCTCTCGAAACCAGAATTGCACAAAATCAAGTTGTCGCCCGACAAAGGAGGTCCATGTCGACGCTGCCAACTTTGTCACGTACAGCTTTGCCGCCATAGTGATGACCTAGTAGTCGCCATCGCTCCGGAAGATGAACGGATAATTATGAAATTTGTCCTGAAACACCTCCTCGATGACCCCGCGGTATCCCTCGTTCGATGTTTGGCCGGGTCTAACCTCTAACCCTCGAGTGAAGCAGACCGTGGCAAGGCTTTGATCTAGCTTTGGAAGAGCAATTTGTTCTTCAACTGGATGACTGAGGTACCGATGCAACACCTCATTCACCAGGGGTGATCCTCGTGCGATCCTCGTGCGACAATTTCGGACGTGCTCCTAATCTGTCACTCCAGGGTTTCTTTCAGGACTGCTTTAGTTGCCGGATGCCAACCAGGCACCAGTCGCTCGGAAAGACAATACTTTACGCATTGCCTCTCCAGTGTTCCCTACATCATCTTCCGCGCGACCACGTCCGGTCGCGTGGCTTTTACAGTCTCACTTGACGAAGACATTACTGAGTTTTCGGGGGGGAAAAGGGGGGAGGAACATTTAGAACCGTAAAAATAAGGTGAAGAAGGTTGATTGTCCGATTCAAAGGATCATGACTCCAACTCCACAGGCCAATGCACACAAACGAAGACGATAAAAAGTGGGTAGGATGGGCCTACAAACAGTAGAGGCCAATGACGCATCCTCGTGGTCAACAGATTTACAATGGGCAGGCAAGTTGCCCCCTCTGGTCCAATGACAGCTCTTATGGAGGGCACAAGGGCAAAATATAGGTTGTCGCCGCGATTGGACAGGGAAAGGATGGTGAGGCGGGTGTGGCGCGGGAAGGAAATGCTGTGCAAAGGAGTGCACGCCGCCCACTGTCACTCTGGTGTGGCCACGGTGCTGTCGTTCGTCCCCTTGCAGACTGGCGCGGGGGATCACCTGTGGGTGGGTGGATGTGTGCGGTGTGGTGCGATGGGTGGGTGTCGGTATGAGAATGTGTGTGTGGTGGCGGCGGCAGTAAACGAAGCAGCGAGCCAAATGCACAGCTAAGGAGAGAAGCCTTATGGAAATCCACAGAGAAAGACGAAGATCTGCTCTTCGCCGAATGGTGAAAGCCCATCCATGATCACCAAGCGCAGCCCAAACGATGGACAAAGTCCTATTGCTGCGCCCCACGGAAAGAGTTCAGCAATGCACTAGAGGCACGCGGCCCACGCAATACTTCCCCCAAAACCCTTCCCCGGTCCTCGCCGCCTTCCCCTTCGCTCCTGTCCCCACTTTCGAATCTCCCGCAAATTTCGAGAAACTATGCCCGGACATGCTCTTCTTCATTTTTAACTACCAGCAGGGGACGTACCAATAGTATCTCGCTGCCAATCTGTTAAAAAAACAGTCGAGGCGTTACCACAAGATGTGCATGACCTGGTTTCAGTGGCGTGAGGAGCCGGAAGTTGCGACGGAAGAATATGAGCAGGGGACGTATGTCTACTACACATTGATTTTGGCCGGCTAAACAGTCGCAAAAAAGTAGGCCCTGAACATAAAGATTGTGAGTGTACTACATATAAGTAATGAGTACAATATAAAAAAATAAATACATGTACACACTACACAGTACCGTGGTGATGAGGTCACGAGGAAGTTTTCTCATTTGCATCTTCGATTTCTTCTTACTTATTTCTTCTTCGTTTTCTATTGCCATGTAATTACTTATGCTTTTGTTGTTATCGGTTATTGAGAAATTCATCATCACATGAATTTTGCTTCTCTCTTCTTCCTTTCTCTAACATTTATTTCATCATCTGATTTTATTTTGTGACTGGCGCAAGCAGTCCTTTTATATTCATTCGAAAATCTCTCTCTCCTCAACCCTCACCTCAGGCTTCTCTAGACTCACTCAATTTAGTCAGTATTTTCCTTTCCCCTCGCTTTGTGCCACGACGTATCAAAATCTCCACTTCCTCCCCCTCCTCCCCTCCCTGCTTCCCTCCCTGCTTCCCTCCTTATCCACTACGTCGAAACACCGGCAACGAACACGAGGCCAGGCCCACCCCCCGTCCATTCAACCCTACCTCCCTCCCTCCCTCTCTCACTCCTCCCACCACAAAACGTCCCCATCCCTCAATCAACCTCTGAGCCACCCGTCGACCTTCCTCCCTCTCGCCCTCCCTCCCACCCTCCCTCGTCATCACGGAGAGAATCACCCGAGGGAGGCCCGAGTCAACCAAGTGATGTTTCTCGACCGGCAGGACCAGCAGCATTTTCAAAAAGAGAAGGACGAGGTGAGGAGGGAGGGAGGGACGACAGGCAGGTATGATGGAAAAGGAGGAAGCCATGCCGTCTCCTCGTCCTTCTCCTCGCCCTCCTCCTTCATCGCCAACACCACCGGAGAGCGAACAAGGATGGGGACGAGAGGAGGGGCCCTTTGCCATCCCCCCTGCCCCTGCCCCTCCCAACTCTTTCTCCTTCCCTCCCTCCAGGAATCTCCTCACCACCGACAGCAGGCCCTTGTCGAGCAACACGCGCTGCTCCTCTCTCGGGAGGGTGCTTATGTTCTTGAGTACGTCCTCTTTTATTTTGTCTATTTCGACCGCAGGCCAGCCATGGGAAAGGGATAAGAGGTCGGTGGAGATGGCGGTGGAGAGACGAGTGAGGAGGAGGGAGGGCTGAAAGGAGGAAGGGGAGAATGTAAGGGAGGGGGAGGGGCTGCGAGATGCGGAGCATCTGTCGAGCCAGGAGCAAGACGAAAAGCGGGGGGAGGTGGAAAAGAAGGTCGACTCTCCCCTTCCTCCTCCTCCTCCTCCTCCTCCTCCTCTTCCTCCTCCTCCTCCTCCTCCTCCTCCTCCTCCTCCTCCCCCTCCTCCTCTTCCCCCTCCTCCTCCTCCTCCTTCTCCTCCTCTTCCCCCTCCGCCTCCTCCTTCTCCGCCTCCTCCATTGCTACTCTTGCCGTTCTGCAAACGAGGCCTTCGATTCAAACCGCCCGTCAAAGCTGTAGCAGCAGTGGCAGCAGTGGTAGCAAAAGTCGGCCGGGATAGAGGTACCAAGGAAGGGAGGGAGGAAGGAAGAGAGGAAGGGCGTCCTCCCCCTCTTCTTCCTTCCTCCTCTTCCGAGGAAGAGGAAGGAATTTCATAGGACCTTCGCTTGCGTCGACCACTCCCTCCTCCTCCCCTTCCTCCCTCCCATCCTCCCCCCCTTTCTCCTCTTCCTCCTCTCTCTACAACTCTCGCAAGCGCCTTTTCCTTCCACTCAAACGCCCTCTTCACCTCCTCCTCCTCCTCCCTCACTTCCTTCCTCCCTCCCTCCTCCTCCTCGGCTTCTTCCTCCTCCCTCCTTACCCCCCCTCCCTCCCTCCCGCCTTCCCTCAATCCCTCCTCCGCCTCTGCCGCCGCTCTCAAGACACGGCTCCACGATTCGGTCGAAGGAAGCACTGCAGGCCCTCCCACCCTCTGCTGCAGCGCAACAGCCAGCCTATTCCTCCCCCCCCCTCTCCTCCTCCCCCTCACCCTCCTCCTACTCGTCCTGGTATGGTCACTGCCGCTGCTGCTGCTGCTGTCACTTCGAGGCCGGCGTACCCTCCTCCTCCTTGCCCCTCCCTCCCTCCCTCCCTCTCTCTCCTCCCCCTCCGCCCCCACCCCCTCCTCCTCCTCCACCTCTTCCTCTCTCCTTCGGGACCTTAACAGCCTCCTCCTCTCCCCTCCCACCCTCCCTGCCTCCCTGCCTCTCTCACACCTCCGACAAAACCAATTTCCTTCAGGCACAGCCCTCCCTAGTCCGACACAGTACGTGTGCGACGCCCTCCCACACCATCCCTCCCTCCCCCCTCCCTCCCCATCACACAACAACAACAACTCGTCATCATCCCCCCTTCCACACTCGTGGCACATGACCCCTTCCTCCTCCCCTTCCTCTTCCCAATCATCCGTCCCCACCCTCCTCTCTTCCTCGCCAACCAAATAATTATAGCTCCTCCCCGCCCTCCTCCTCTTCTTTCCCCCCCCCCTCCCTCCTGGCAACGCCACCACCCTCCCTTCCCTTCCTCCCACCCTCAGCCCTTGGTACACTCCTTTACAATTAGGGCATGTGTTACAGAGCTCGCTCCATCGCCACAGACACGAAAAGTGGAAGGAGTGGCAACAACCATCCGGCTGCGCTCGCGTCCCTTCCTCCCCCTCCCCATTGTCCTCGTCCTCGTCCTCCTTCCTGCCCGCCCTTGGTTGATTGCGGAAAGTGGAGGAGGAGGAGGAGGAGGAGGGACGACGCCTTTCATCCCTCTTACTTTTCCTCTCTTCTTCGTGGGAAGGAGCGTCCAGCCCTTCCTCCCCCCCTTCGTTTTCCTGCCCTTCCTTTCCCCCCCTCTTCATCGTTGCCTCATCCTCATTCCCGCACTCTTCTTTCCCTTCCTCCGCTTTCCCCTCCTCGTCAATATCATTTAAACAGATAGAACATACCTCTGTCACACTTCTCCCCTCGTTCCCTCCTTCCTTTCCTTCCTTGTCTTCCACCTCCTCATCATCCTCAATCACAATCACCTCCCCTCCCTTCCTCCCTCCGTCCCTCCGTCCCTCCCTCCCTCCCTCCCTCAAGGCTACCAAGGCCGCTTCTGCGTAATTAGCTTCCAGCAAGGAGGGAGGGAGGGAGGGACGGAGGGAGCGGAAGTGTGCCTCCCCCCTCAGGGTCAACCACAACTCCCGCTTTGGCACTCTTAACTTCGCGAGAGCAGGGAGGAAGGGAGGGGGGATAGAATCCGTGGCAGTGGCAAGGAGGGAAGGAGGGAGGGAAGGGAGGGAAGGGAGAGGTCGGGGGAAAAGGGAAGAGAGGACGATGGTCGTTTTGATAAGGTGTTGGAGTGTGCGTTCCGCGAAGGGGGAGGGGACGAGGGAAAGAACATGAATCGGGCACTGGAAGAAATCGCAAAGCGCTTGGAGTGTCAAGTGGTCGCCATCGGTGGAGTTATGGCTCATCTTTTGAAGGTAGGAAGCGATGGAGACGGACTCTCCGGCGGTGCTGTTCTGACGGCGGGTCCGGGGCTGGGCGTGTAGCATGAAGGAGCGGAAATCGTCCTGAGTGCGGGGGTTGATTGATTGAGTGATTTATTTGAGTGGAGGAAATAAGAGGGGATTAATGAATACGTCATCAATGAATAAATAAAGTTATAAATCGATAAATGAACAAATGCATACACACATACATGAACAAATTTACAACTATCAATTACATAATTGAATACAAAATAATATAAATAACGTAAATCTTGTTTGAAAAATAAAATAATAAATGAAATAATAGTCACATATATACAGATGCAAATTTAAACACCAATCAAGAACTACTCAGACACAAAAAAATGGATTTCAATGTCACAATTCAAATAAATAATGCATGAGAGTATTTTCCAATATATATTGAAGCTCACCTCGTTAGTAGCTATCACATATAAAGCAAGCTTCCGTAACAGAATGTCAGCTCGCCACCCCTCTCTACACTCCTTCCTCCATAGCTGATCTGCGACACAGGAAAACTGACACTGGCCCGCAACTGCTACTCCGTTCAGCGTTTCTTTTTCCTCGAGCCCTAGGTTTGAAAAAAAATCCTGAACGGGTTTATCGCCTTTGCTCCTGTGAATAAATTAAAATAAATTAAACAAGCCTCATAAACAATTCGACTGAGACCCACATTGGTAATATCGTTCAACGGCTATTCACACCCAGAAGATTGATGCATAACAAGAAATTGAAGGGGAAAGGAATGGGAGGGAAGGAGGGAGGGAGGGAAGGAGGGAGGGAGCGCGGGATTACACTTACCCATGCACAAACCCCGCTTCAAAATAATGTCTGAGTGCATCATTCCCCTGTGCAGCTTCTATTCTTTGTCGTGTGATGAAATCGGAAGAGTCTTCCCGCAAAAGAGACTCTTCGAAGGCCGGAGAGAGGAGGTCGCTTGGGAAGGTAATGGCTGGTGCAGGCGGGACAACCATTTCGACTTGGCGATTACTGCTGCCACTGCCTCCCCCTTTTACTGGTGCTCCTGAGTTGGCTTTATCTGTTGATTAATGGAGAAGGGGCTGCATCTCGGTAGCTTTGAGCGTGTGCTGTGGGAGGGAGGGGAGGGAGGAAAGAGAGGGGAGGGTGGGTGATGTTAGTGGTGATAGACAAGAACAGGCATAGAGGGTATAAACATTGTACGCGCGACAGTTAGAATTTGTCTACTGCTGCTGCTGATGTTCTCATTGTTATTGTTGTTGTTATTATTAGTCGCTGGCATGGCACGAAGTGTATACGGCAGGGGGGTGGGAAGATGTGATGGAATATCGCATAATCCTGATGACGTCCAGTGACGCCAGCAGTGGATGAGGCAAAAAAATGAGGTAGAGGCAAGCGAAGCACACAAAGGCATGCTGCAATGATCGTCCCAGGCCAGTACATCACGGCAACAAGGTGGTACAAATTCAAAGGTTTGAAATGGCAAGGGGGTGGGAGGGCTGGGTGCGGTGCAAAGGGAGGAGTGGCTTCGGTGGAGGCCGGGTTTGGAACGCTTGCCTAGCGAGACACGTCGTCGCAACGTGCAAAATAATTGTCAATAATTCATAGTGGCGACACTAAGTACAAGAAGTAGATGCAAGACATTGTGCTTAAGCCTGAAAGGTACGTGTACGCGACAAAGACATGGTTGTAAACTGCGCACTTGGCTCCCAAAATGTCGAAAGGAAAGCGGCCATGCGCGAAGTAATCGCAACTCCCAAGCCATTTGATTGAAATATAAACCTTAAGAATGCGTGAGCAAATCAAATATTAAAGGCACGCGATACACAACAAGAAGCTTTCCAGTGATCAACTAGGCTCCTTGACTAGTTTAAGCTCCGCCAAACAAAACAAAACAAGGCGATGATGTCTTTGCTCTCCTCTCCAGCGCCGTTGCGTTGCGTCCCGAGTTGTTCGTTCTCTTTAAGGCTTTTCCGCGCACGTCCCAAATTAAAGTGCCTCTCTTCCACGCAGTCCCCCCCTTCCTCGACGCCGTGGACCCAGCTTATCCCTAGCAACGCTTATTGCTAGGGGTGCGCAACTTTTTGTCACAGGGTGCTCTGTCTCGGGGGAATCGCTTGGCCCTTTTTTCAGTTGCCGGCCCATTCCAGTGGCCTCTACCGCCAGTGTGTGTGTGCGTCTCTCATGCTCTGTCCCATTCATTCATTCCCACACCAACTAATCTTTTCGTCCCCTTTCTTCAGGTGCATCTCACAGAGGCTGTGTGTCGCACTGCGTTGGAAGTTAAGGCTCTGAGCAACTTGCCAGTAGCGGACCAGCAGACTCCTTTTCAACATACTTCTTCGCGTGTCAACCACAAGACCAAAATACCGGCAAAGCCTCACATTTGTCCACTCTCCTAGAAAGGTTGCATAAGTTTGTGAGGCGCCATGTCACAGCCATTTTCGCAAGCACCGTTCCAGTACGCCCACGAGCACCCCCGCAATCGTTCGATTGATTTTGCCCAGAAAGACACACATTTCAAAGAGCAGCACGCACAGCACCAGAAAGAGTGTGGTAGAAGTGAAAAAAGGGAAGAAGGAGGGGAAGGATGCATTGGGATAGAGGAGATGGACGGGAGGGCGCAGCATCAGCAGCAGCGCCAGGAGCAGCAGGGAAGAAAAACGGCTGCCAGCTGGCCTTACCACGAGCAGCAGCAGCAATGCATTTCTTATTCCCTCCCTTCTTCATCCTTTAGCCCCTCCTACTCCTCCACCTATTCTCAACGGCCGCATCACCATCACAACCAGCAGCAGCAACAACAACAGCAGCAACAACAACAACAACAGCAACAACAACAACAACAACAACAACAACAACAACAACAACAACAACAACAACAACAACAACAACAACAACAACAACAACAACAACAACAACAACAACAACAACAACAACAACAACAACAACAACAACAACAACAACAACAACAACAACAACAACAACAACAACAACAACAACAACAACAACAACAACAACAACAACAACAACAACAACTTCACTCCTCCTCTTCACCCTCCTATCCCGTCTTTGCCCCCCTCCCTCCCTCCCACCCAACGCAAAGCTTGCCTTCCGAACATGCCTCCTTCCGTCGCACCGCCCGTGGGTTGTCGGGTCCTGCCGGTCCGCGTCGTTGGAATCCTATTTTGGGTAGGTGACCTCTTTCCTCTCTTTCTCCCTCCCTCCCTCCCTCCTTTTCCTCATATCATGTCATTTTTATGGTTCGATCCGCAGATGGTCGCGGATGGTTTATATATATATATATATATATATACATATAATGTGACGTTATCGAAAGGTTGGCGCGGGGCAGGGGGGGAAGAAGAAAGGAAGGAAGATTTAACGTATTGATTTGTCCCTCTTTTCCTTCCCTCCATCCCTTCGTCTCTCCCTAGGTGCATATGTTCGAGCCGCGTACGCAGAGCAAGACTTGGAGGAGGCGATTCGAGCCAGGGATAATTTGGTAGGGAGGGAGGGAGGGTTGGGGGGAGGAGAAGAAAAAATCAATTCCATTTCTCAATCATTCGTTCAATTTTATTTTTCGCTAGATATTCGTTGAATTTATTGGATTTATCCTTCAATCACGCACAGAACTACCAAAGGGGCATAGAAAAAGTGCTCCAGCGGGAAGGGGAATACGATCCGATCTTCTGGCGGCACCGCCTCACCAAAGACGAAGCCGACTATCTTCCTCCCAGGCGCGGGCAGCGACTGTACCACCACCTGGGCCCTCGATCCCATATTGCCCTTCCCTCCCATTCTGCGCATACGGCCGAGGATGGAAAGGAGGGCAGGCACCCTGCTCGCATGAGGAAGACGGGGCCTCGGTACGACAAACAGCACCGTGAAGACCACGTCCGTCATCTGTTTGACCCCCAGGACCCCCTTGGTCGGTCTATTCACGGCGACACCTTCCGGCCCGTCCCCAACCGCCAACACGATCATCGCTCGCTCTCTGCCGGTGCCTCCCCCCCGTCCTTCACCACCTGTAGGGGGGATCATGTCGGCCTTCTCTTAACCGACAATCCCTTCCCGCTCCGACGCCCGTACCAGCAGCAGCAGCAGCAGCAGCAGCCGCAGTCGTACTCCGCAGGGCGGAGGGGAGGGAAGGGTGGGATGGCCTTCCACTTCACTGTCCGAGGGCCTCAGGAAATGTGTGTGGCCAATCTAATCAACCATGATAAAGCAGATAAGCTATCCTCCTCCGACTTGCTCCCTCGTCCAACGCCCAAGGCGCGTGTGGGCCAACTGATGCGCTCAGGCAAGGCGGTACGGGAAGCCTTGCAGCAGCACAGTGCCTCCATCCCGTCCTCCCTCCCTCCCTCCCTCGATACCAGCCACTTGCATCTGCAAGGGGCGACGCAAGTGGAGGGAGGGAGGGAAGAAGGAAGGGAGGTAGGACAGCATTATGTGGATATGCAAGGAGGTAAACAGCACAATATCGCTGCTGCTGCTGCTGCTACTGCTGCCGGGGGGCCTGAGTGGCATCTCTCTCCTTTCTCACCGCCTGGCTCTTCTACCCCGTCCTCCATCGCTACCTCCCCCTCGTCCTGGTCTTCTTCTTCAGGGCTCTGTCAGCCCATCGACAGGACACCTTTCCCGCCTTTTACGACGTCTTACCAGCAGCAGCCGCAGCCGCAGCCCCAGCAGCAGTTTCGATCCTCCGTCCCTCCACCGTCCTCGTCCTGCTCCTCCTCCATGCGAGCGGACCAGGAGCAGGAGGCAGCTTTTCTAAGCCAGCAGGTAGGAGGAGGGGGAGGAAGGGGAGGTTTTGATGGGAGCAGTGGAATGTCAATGGCAGCATCGGCAGGGTCGTAATATGTAGGAGAAGGATGGAAGAAGGGTAGGAGCGAGAAAGGGAAAGGCAGAACGCATTTATAAGTCGTCAAGGAAAGAGGGTGGGAGGGAGAAAGGGAGGGAGAGATAAATGATAGTGGGGGGCAACTGCTGTAGGGAATGGATTTAGGACCGTGGTCCTTTTATTCTAACTTTTGTTTAAAGCTATTTTGTGCTCATATTACTAGACACCGACAAGAAAATTGTCGTTAACACAATTATTAAATCACTCATCTCATTGAGTGACTAATTAGCATTAGTCCTCATTTATTAGTATAGCAATTATTTACTGACTTAATTACTTATGTGAAGATTGATAAAATCAACAATCATGTCGCGTCATTTTTCATGTAATTCTTCTTCTCTTAAAAAGTTACCTGCCTTGGTGCATGTTGACGGAGAGAGAGAATGAGGTATAGAGATAGTGAATACGGGAAAGGGGTGTGTGGGAGAGCACAAGACGGAGTTTGAGGAGGACATGGAAGGACGAAAAGCAGGAGGAGGAAGTAGGGAAGATAGTGACGGTTTGTATCTCTCCCGTATGCAGCCAGAAGAAGAAGGGGAAGGAGAGGAAGGGCTGGGAAAAGAAGGGAACGAAGGGGGAGAAATAGGGAGAAGAAGGGAAAGAAGAGCGAAAATAAGAAGGAGAAGGAGTTCAAGAAGGAGGAGGATAATGGGGGAAAAGAATAAAAAGAAGAAGAAGGATGGAAAGAAAAACATGGTGAAATGATAAAGATGGGATGTGGAGCGGTAGATACAATATATACACACACACCACTATGGCTGGAATGTATGACAACCAGTCTCTTTTTGATCATGGCAGGTATCGCCCCCTGTCTGGGAATGCCTTCCTTGCCCCCTCCTTCTTACTCCCGGTCCCTTTTTCTTTCTTTCGCGCAATTTTTCCTCTCTCTCTCACCTTTCCTTCTTTCCGCGACTGGGGCGTCTCTTGTTCCTCCCTCCCTCCCTCCTTCCTTCCCTCGTATCCTCCATTACTTCCGTCTCCCCCATTCTACTCTTAACTGTCATCAGACCCAACACTGAAGGACCTGCGCATCAACCTCTCCCCCTCCCTCTCTCTCTCCCCCTCCCCCTTAACTGTCATCAGACCCAACACTGAAGGACCTGCGCATCAACCTCTCACCCGCCCGCTCTCTCCCCCTCCCCCTTAACTGTCATCAGACCCAACACTGAAGGACCTGCGCATCAACCTCTCCCCCTCCCTCTCTCTCCCCCTCCCCCTTAACTGTCATCAGACCCAACACTGAAGGACCTGCGCATCAACCTCTCACCCGCCCTCTCACCCTCCCTCTCTCTCTCCCCCTTTTCTTCCTATATCATTTCTAGGCACCTAAATTAACTACCTTCACTCCTCACACTGGCTATTTACAACATTCACACGCTTCCTCCCTCCCTCCCTTTATGGTACTCGAACTGGCTATCTGTCTACATCCGAACCTTACGATCTATGTCTACTTCTATCATTAAACGCACCCTTCTTCTTTCCCTCCTTCCCTCCCTCTCTCCCCTCACCTCCTGTTTGCCTTTACCTTCTTTCCCTTCGGTGACATGAACACAGGTAGATAAGGACCTCTTCCCTCCCTCTCTCTCTCCTTCTTTCCCTTCTCTTCCCCAAAGTCATCAACCCCCCCCCCCCCCCCCCTAAAGCCTTATCAACCCTCCATCACTCCCTCCCTCCCTCCTTCCCTGCCTTCTTCAATCAGTACGTGCGATATCGTCTCCTCGGACGTCGATTTCCAATACTCCGCAAACTGACCTAAGCCCTCCTCTTCCTTTCTCCCTCCCTCCCTCCCTCCTTCCGACCCTCTATCCCCTCCTCCGTCCCTCCCTTCCTCTTTCGGCTGGAAGGGATCATTTCCTCTTTTTCCTCCTCTTTCTTCTCCTCCTTCCCTCCCTCCCTCCTCCTCCCCTTTATATTCCTCTCCGCCCTCCTCCCCCTCTTCCTCCGCCTCTTCCTTGTCGAAAGCAATCCCAACCCCCAGCCCTGGAGAAAATGGAAGAGCGGAGGACGAGAACGAGGGAGGGAGGGAGGAAGGGATAGGGGACAAGTAGCGCCTGGCACCCGCACTGGAAGAAACGGCACAAGCTGCAGTGAACGAAGACTGAGTGGAGGACGGCGAGGAGGAGGGAAGGAGAGAGGGAGGAGAGAAAAGAGGGAAGAAGCCATTGGTGGTCATCCTCATTGATCCGCCTCCTCCTTCCCTCCCTCCTTCCTGCAATCCATCCCTCCCTCTTCCCCTCCCCATCAGGGCCTCGGAATATATTTTGTAGTCTTCCGCCTGCTGAGCAAGGGCGAGGAGGAGAAAGTGCTGCTCCTGTAGGGCAAGCCCCTTCTCTTCCACCTCCCTTCTGAGAAACGTAATCTCCTCCTCCTCGTTTCTTTGCGACGAGAATCGGGAGGGGAGGGGGGAAGAGGCGAGAGGAGGAGGAGCAGCAGCAGCGGCGGCAGCAGCACCACCGCCATTACCACCACCACCACCACCAGCAGCAGTCGCAGCTGTGCGATAAAGACCTCTGTTAGCAGCAGCAGCTGCTTGAGCCAGGAGGCGCTGGAGTTTCCTCTTTTCTTTTTCCGTCTGCCGGAGCAAGGCTTGAGTGTGCGCGAGAAGGATGCCGTCCTCCTTCCCTCCCTCCCTCCCGTCCTCATTCTTCTTCGCCTCTTGTGGTTTGCTGATGCTGCTGCTGCCGCTGCTGCTGTTGCTGCTACTGCTGGTACTCCTTGTGGTAGTGTGGGTCTTACTGCTGCTGCTGCTGCTGCACGTAGGTTCGTCGGTGGAAACAGGAGGAGAAGAATGACGAGCAGGAGGAGAAGGAGGAGGAGATTGAAGAAAAGAAGGGAAACGAGGAGGAAAAAGAGGAGGAAGAGGAGGAAGAAGAGGAGGAAGGACAACCTCTCGTTTATTCTCTCCCTCCTTTTCCTCCTTCTCATGTGCCAATTGCTCCCTCTTCTCTTCTCCTCCTAGTCCTCTTCCGCCTCCTCCTTCTCCTTCTCCTCGTTTTTCTCCTCCATTTCTTCCTTTCTTAGTAATTTTAGTCGTCGACGTATTTGCAGCAGCAGCAGCAGTGCTTTCTACTTTATTTTTATCCTCTTTCATCTGCGGCTTCCTTCCCTTCTTCCTTCCTCCCTTTACTCCCTCCTCCACAAATTGCACCTCCATCGCATCTTTTCCCCACTCTTCCTCGTCCTGCTGGACCTCCGTTACCACGTTCTCTCCCCCCTCCTCCCCCCTTCCTCCCATGCCTGCCTCATAATTTTCCAGTTCTACTTGATAACGGTAAAGCAAAGCACGGCACCGCCTTTCCTCCACCCCTTCCTCCTCCTCTTCCTCCTCCTCCTCCTCCTCCTCCTCCTCCTCCTCCTCCTCCTCCTCCTCCTCCTCCTCCTCCTCCTCCTCCTCCTCCTCCTCCTCCTCCTCCTCCCCCTCCTTCCCCATCGTTGCCTCCTCATCCTTCTTCATTTTCGCATCCTCGCTCTTTTTATCCTCCTCCTCTTCTTCCTCCCTGCCTTCCTTATTTTCTTCGTCAATCTTCTGCTTCTTCTTTTTCTTCTCCTCCCCCTTCTTCTTCTTCTCCTTCCTCATCCCTCTTCCCCCCTGATTCTCATCTATCCTCTCTGTCCTTTTCTTTTTGATCAATTGATTTACTCCCCTCCTTTCCCCTCCTGTTGTCTTCCTTTCCTTCTCCCTCTTCATCCTTGCTCCCCTCTCCTCTTTCGTAGCCTTTGTTGGTTTCTCCTCCTCCTTCTTTTTCTTATGGCCCTCTGGATGTCGCAAAGAGACGGGCGATGAGAAGAAGGACGATGAATGAAATCGTCGGAGATCTTTTTTTCCTGACGCCTGAACAGGCTTGGCAATCGTCGTTATCGGCGTCACTTTGTCCCGTTGCTCCCTAGCCCTCTCTCTTCCTTCTTCCTCCACGAAGCGTGAGCGCTTGCTGGTGTTCTTGCTGCTTGTGGCTGTGATGCGGCTGTTTTGATTATTTCTATTACTGTTGGTCGTATCAGTCTTGCTGCGGCGGTTCTTGGTGACGTTTTCGCTGCAGTGAGGAGTGATGGGATCCGACGAAAATGCCGCCTCTGCTGCGGCAGCAACATTAACAGAAACATACGTTTCCTTGTTCCTTAAGCCTCGCTGCTGCTGCTGCTGCTGCTGCTGCTGCTGTAAGTGGTGATCTTGCTGCTTCTCTTCTTCGTCAAGGCTGTCGATGCTGCGCGTGGCCAGTCCCGGTAGAGGTGAGAACATGGCTGTGGTGAAGGTGGGGAGGTAACAATTCGAAGGGTTGAGCCTTGTTGGTATATGTATGTAGGGGGAAAGCTATACCATCGCCGCTATCAACGATGCATGTAAGCGTGGGCGTACGCATGGCGACAAGAATAAGAGGAATCGAGAGGAAAGCTCTGCTCCTCGGTCTTGTACGCTCCCGCCCACCTCCTCTCACCCCCTCCTCCCTCCTCGCTGCCTTGGTAGATGCAGCCACAGCATACCAATGGACCATTACTGCATTGATTTTAGTGGCCTTTCTGTGAGGACTTGTATTTATTTGTCCCTGAACCACTAACTATGAACTATTTCTTGAGCCTCTTTTGACGGTTGGCATATGAGGAGGAAGCCATGCCATGGGAAACGGGGAGTCACTCGGAGGCGTTTATCGCCGACATGTTCATCACTTGAACTCGGTCAATAGAATGCAACGCTCGTCCCACCCACTTACAGGTCCTCAATACACATATACACACGCACAGCACTCAGAGAGAGACAGACGGCAACCATTCCGACAACTGCGAGGCCCTCGTTGAAAGTCATGCCGGCTCCACCCTCCGCGCCGCCTCCTTCCCAGCCTCCTCCCCCCCTCCCTCGCACATTACTAGCCCGCCTCAGGCATTGGTGCCACGTACAGCCATCCAAGCGCGCCTTGACCTTTGTCGACGACAAGGGAAAGGAAGTTGACTCATTAACGTACGGAGAAACGCATGCTCGTGCCCTGAGAATCGCCAATGGACTCCTTCCTCCTCCCTCCCCCCGGGCCCAGACAGCACCTCTCTTGCCCACCCCTGTGCGAAAGGGTGACTGCGTGATCCTCGTCTTCCTTCCCTCCCTCGACTTCACTGTCGCCTTCCTGGCTTGTCTCATGGCAGGCTTGGTCCCCGTCCCTGTCTTCCCACCGGACCCTCGGCGCTTAAACAAGGACCTCAATATGTTCACTTCCATCCAGGTAAAGTCAAGAGGAGGGAAGGCAGGGAGGGAGGGAGGTTGCGTGAAGAGTGGTGCTGCCATGCAACAATGCGGCTTCTCAGGACTCATGCCCTGGACTTCTTTCTCTCCCTCCCTCCATCCACACATGTCAACTCTTCCGGCCACCCCTCCTTCCCTCCCTCCTTCCCTCCCTCCATAGGCCTCCTCAGGAGCAAAACTTGCTCTCACCCACGCTCCCTACAATCACATCAAAAAAGCATCCCAGATCGTCTCTTTCTTCAAGGGAAAGGAGAGAGGGAGGGAAGGAGGGAAGGAGGGGTGGCCGGAAGAGTTGACATGGGTGGCCATCGAGGGGCTCGGGAAGACGGGAGGGAAGGAGGGAGGGAGGGAGGGAGAGGAGGAAGAGGGGGCGACGTGTTTTTTGCAGTATACCTCCGGGTCCACAAGCGAGCCGAAAGGTGGATAGGGAGGGAGGGAGGGAAGTTGGAGGAAGGGAGGGAAGATAAGGTGGAAGAACCTTGTAAGTGTTCGTCTCACTTCTTCTCTGCTCGCCCCACCTCCCTCACTCCATCACTCCTCTTTCCAGGCGTTGAAATTTCCCACGGAAACCTGAGTCATAATTTACAAATTATTTCCGAAGAACTGGAGACAAATACGGACACCATTGAGGTATGTCCTGCCCCTCCCTCCCTCCCTCCCTCCCTCCCTCCCTACCTCTTCTCCACACACCCTCGCTCCCTTATTCCCTCCCTCCCGCCCTTTCCCCCTCTGTCCCTCCCCAATCAGGTCTCCTGGCTTCCCCAGTACCATGACATGGGCCTTATCGGCTCCTACCTTGGCTTGCTCTATTGCGGTGAGGAAGGGGGGGAGGAAGGGGGGAGGAAGGGGGGAGGAAGGGGGGAATACGGCTCAAATATGCAAGGGTCGGATTTTGTGGGTCCCTCATGCCCTCCCTCCCTCCCTCCCTCCCTCCCTCCCTCCCCCCCTCCCTCAGGCGGGAGCGGGTACTACACTAGCCCTCTCTCCTTCATTCGTCGGCCTCTCCTGTGGTTGGAGCTTTTGTCGCAATATCAGGCGACACATACACAGGTAGGGAGGCAGGGAGGAAGGGAGGGAGGGAGGGAGGAAGGGAGGGAGGGAAGGAGAGAGGGGGATCCTCACTATCCTCCCCATCCCTCATCACAGGCGCCCAATTTTGCCTACGCCCTCGCTGCCAAGAAATACCGGACCTTGCCAAACCCCAAGGTGAGCCCTCCCTCCCTCCCTGCCTCCCTCCCTCCCTCCCTACCCTCCATCCCTTGCATCCTTTCTTCCGTCCCTTCCTTCCCTCCCTTCCTCCCCCTCGTACCTAGCCCGCTCAGCCCCTTATTTGACACTCCTCTGCCCCCACATCTTGGAAACCTGAAGACATTACATATCAAATACCCCTCGCTCCCTCCCTCCCTCCCTTCCTCCCCCCAGCCCTCCTTCGACCTCTCCTCCCTCCGTCACATGGTCAATGCCGCCGAGCCTGTCGATGGCCCGACACTCGACTCTTTCACCTCCTGCTTCCTCTCCTCCTCCTCCTCCTCCTCCTCCTCCTCCTCCACCTCTTCCGTTTCCGGAAAGGAGGGAGGGAAGGAGGGGAGGGGGGGGGGGGTGATTTTCCCGACCTACGGATTGGCGGAGCACACGGTCTTTGTGTGTGGAGGAGGTGAGGGAGGGAGGGAGGGAGGGAGGGGAGAAGGGAGAGAGGGAGGGATGGATCGAAATAGAACCGAGTACGGCACCACTATCCTCCTTCCCTTCCTCACACCCTCCCTCCCTCCCTTCCTCCCTCCCTCCCTCCCTCCCTCCTTAGGACGTCAACGCCTGTGGGTGGAGAAAGAAAGCCTCGAGGGAGGGGGGGAGGAAGAGGGGGAGGGGCCTTCGACGGCTGCTGTGGTGCCCACTCCTCCTCACGCACCTGGCAGTCGTGAATTGGTGGGATGCGGAGTCCCCCGGGAGGGTAGGGAGGGAGGGAGGGAGGGAGGGAGGGAGGGAGGGAGGGAGGATCGCCTTCCAGAGACCGAGTAAAACAGTTTCCCTCAGCCCCGTCCGTCCCTCCCTCCCTCCCTCCCCTCCCCATCTCCCTTCTCCTGCAGACGTGAGCCTCCTCATTGTCGACCCCTCCCTCCGTCGGTCCCTCCCTCCCGGTCGCGTGGGAGAGATTTGGGTCGACTCCCCCTCCAAAGCCAAGGGCTACTGGCGACACCCGCAGGAAACGCAGGTACGCCCTCCCTCCCTCCCTCCCTCCCTCCCTTTTTTTGCAGAATGATGGGCTTTTGACGAGCTGAGCATGATTGGAAGAGGGAGGGGGGGAAGGAAGGAGGGAGGGAATAAGGGGGGAAGGGAGGGAGGAAGGGGGGGCTTGGCTACTGCGTAAGGAGGGAGGGAGGGAGGGAGGGAGGGAGGGAGGGAGGGAGGGAAGTTTCCTCACCGGGTCCTCTCACTCACTTTCCACACAGGCGATGTTTCACGCACTTGTCGCCCCCGCGCCAAGAGCAACGGGGGGTAACGAGGAGGGCGGGGGGGAAGAAGCGAGGGAGGGCGAGGTGCAGCCAAGAGACTACCTCCGCACAGGCGACCTTGGCTTTCTCTATGATGAGGTGCCTTTCTCCTCTCCTTCCCTCCCTCCCCCTCCCTATCTACCTCCCTCCTTTCCTCCTTTCTTTCTTCCTCCTTCCCTCCCTCCTCCTTACACTCAGCTTACTCAAACTTCCTACACCCATACTCATCCCCCCCCCCCCTCCCTCCCTCCCTCCCTCCCTCCCTCCCTCCCTCCCTCCCTGCCCAGGAGCTCTTCGTCTGCGGCCGTCTCAAAGACTTGCTGATCGTCCGAGGCAAGAATTATTACCCCCAAGACATTGAGAAAGCTGCAGAGGGCGTGGACCCTAGCGTAGTGAGGCCGGTAGGTGGCCCTCCCTCCCTCCCTCCCTCCCTCTCTCCCTTCCTCCCTCTCTCCGTCCCACCCTCCCTCCCTTGCACCGAGAGGATCGGGAAAAGGCGCGGGAGGATCACGTGGCCCCTGGTACATAAAGGCCGAGAAAAACGCGGAAGGAGAGAGGGAGGGAGGGGAGGGAATGACGTGAGGGCTCAGGTACCCATTCACTAGAACGACCCGACACTCACATTTATTACACAGGGATGCTCCGCCGCCTTCTCCGTCCCCTCGTCCTCCCTCCCTCCCTCCTTCCCATCCTCCTCCTCCTCCACCTCCTCATCGTCCACGGACCTTCTTATCCTTCTCCTCGAGCTCCGTTCCCCCCCTTCCATCCCTCCTTCCTCCTCCATCTACCCCTCCCTTGCACGCCGCATCCTTTCCCACCTCGCGTCCTCTGAGGGAGTCTCCCTCTCCCTCCTCCTCTTCCTCCCCCCTCACTCCATCCCCAAAACCACCAGCGGGAAGGTCGCCCGTGCGTGGGCTCGAAGAGCCTTTCTCCATAGGTCCCTCCCTTCTGCCCTCCATATCTGGGAGAGGACGGAGGGGCGAGAAGAGGAGGTGGAGGTGATGGAGGAGGAGGAGGAGGAAAGGAGGGAGGGAGGGGGCGAAGAGGCGGTGTTGAGGAGGATAGAGGCGTTGATCCGGAAAGCGATGGGGGAAGGAGGGCAACAAGGAGGAAGGGAGGGAGGAAGGGAGGGAGAAGGAGGCATTAATGGCGGGAATGGGGTCGATACCCACGAACAGCAGCAGCAGCAGCAGGTGGAGGAGGAGGAGGTGGAGGAGGAGGAGGAGGAGGAGGACGATGAGAAGGAGAGACGACAGGCAGGAACAACCACCTCTCCCTCTTCCCTCCCTCACCTCCCTCCCTCCCTCCCCCTCCATGGCATCCCCCTCTCCTACCTCGGTCTCGACTCCCTTACCCTTGCGCAGTTAAAGGCTCGGATCGAAACAGAATTCTGTCCGCCTTCCCTTGCTCCTCCTCCTCCTCCTCCTCCTCTTCCTCCTCCTCCAGCTCCATCTCCTTTACCTCGTCTTGTTCCGGCTGCTGCTGAGGAAGGGATGGAGGGCGAGGGAGGGAGGGAGGGATGGCTGCCCGATGAGTATTTTTTCAGGGAGGAGACTACAGGGGGGCATATCGCGGCCATGGTGTGGGCGGTGAGGGAGGGAGGGAGAGAGGGAGGGAAGGAGGGAGGGAGGGAAGGAGAGGGGGGCATGAGGCCGGAGGAGGCATGGGAGGTGTATGAGAATTGGTGTCGGCGGGAAAAGGAGGAGGGGAGGGAGGGAGGGGGGAGGGGGGTGATTGAGGTAGAGATGGTGATGAGGGCGAGGAGGAGGGAGGGGGGGAGGAGGAGATGGAAGGAGTGGGTGCTTCAGATTTCACCGTGCTGCTTGCTGTTGCCTTGCTGCCGGTGAGGAGGAAGGAAGGGGGTGAGGAATGGGGGCAAGGAGGGGCGTAGAGGCCTGTAGAAGTGTAATGCGTCACACATGATGTTTGATCGCCGACAACGAAAAGGGAAGGAAGGAAGGAAGGAGGGAGGGAGGGGTGGGATGCCAGGTGGGGGGAGGTTCAACATGACGGTGGTCCTCATCGCGGTGCTCTTCTTTCTCCAGACAAGGCAACAAGGGTATGAAAATATTTTAAAATCAACGAGAACGAGTGTCATGTCTGCCGACCCTTCCCTTCCTCCTCCTCTAAGCCCTCCTTCTCTTCCTCCTCAAATATTTTTCTAATCATTTATCTATTACGTCTTTTGCTATTTCCCCATCCTTTTAAGCTCTACGTTACTACCCACCTTGACCCTTACTTTCCCTCGTCTTCTTAAAGGATCTCTGTAATTCTGACCCATCTCTTTTTCTCTGCCCTTTCGCTCCCCCACCCCCTCGCCTCTTTTTTTTCCTTGTCTCGATACTTTCAATAATTTCGTCGTGGTTCTGTAAGATTTCTTCACATAAAAAATAGATCAACTTGAAATACTAAATGATCCTCACTTTTTGTTTCCCTCTCCTCTTCCTCCCCATTGTCCTCCTCGCTTTCTCTTCATCTCCCTTTTCTTACAACAAACCATCTACTCCTCTGCCTCCTCTTACTCTCCTTCATCATCATCCTCCTCCTCCTCATCCTCCTCCTCCTCCTCCTCCGCACTCACCCAATCACTTTCCCCCTCCCCCTCCCCCTCCCCTTCCTTTCCCTCCTCCCCCTCCTCCCTCTCTCCAAGCGTCAGTCCCATAAACCTTAGGAAGTGTCTCCATGCACACAATTTCGCCCTATTTGCCTCTGCTGCTACCGCACACGCCTTGCCCCACCTATCCTCCACATATCTACGTGCCTCCTCCCTGCTCCTCGCAACCACCGCATCCGTTCCCTTCAAACTTCCCCCGTCCTGGAGGTCGACCAGGAAACGAGTGAGGCGTTCGCAATAGCTCTTGCTCGTCGACAAAGCGATCGCCCTCTCCTTCGATAGAAAGTATTGAAACTCGGCCCACAGGGCCGGGGAGAGCAAAGGATAAGAGGGGTGGGAAGAGGAGGCAGAGGAGAAGGGAGAGGACGGTGCCATATGTCTTTTCTCCTTTCCTCGTCCAGCACCTCTTCCTTCTTCCTTGCCTCCTCCTTGACTGCGACCATCACACGCCACTTGTTTTAAACGCCCGGGCTTCGCTACTCCTCGTCTTCCTCCTCGTCTTCCCCTTTCTCTGCCTCTGCTCGCGCGAAGAGATTGAGCGTCCTCCTCGTCTTCCTCCCCCTCGTCTTCTCTCACCTTCTTCTTCCTCTTCCTCCTCTTCCTCTTGTTCTTCGAGTTCTCCTCATCCCTTCGCATCTCCTCTCTATACATCAGCATCTCTTGCTTGGTCCTTCTCTTCCTCTTCTTCTTCGCCACCACCACCACTTCCTCCTCCTCTCCTTCAACTTCCTCCCCTGCGTCCTCCTCCTCCTCCTCAAACCACCTTCCCTCCCCACCTCCACGGCCACCTCTCCCTCCCATCCTTACCTCCTCCTCCGCAAACTCCACGAAATGCTCCCATGCACACCGCTTCAGCTTGATCCCCTCCTCTTTCCAGACCAGGGCAAACAATGTCTTATTTGCTTCGTAAAAAGGTCGGATATCTCGGGCAGTCAACGGGCGGATTTTCTTCAGGTAATGGCTGTCATTCCCCTCCCAGGTGATACCATCGCCACCACTTGGGGAGGAGAGAGAGGAAGGGAAGGATGGAGAGGAGAGGGAGGAAGGCCTACAAAGATGCAGGAGGACGCCGGCGACTGTTTTTTGCGCCATGCGAAGATACCGAGTGCGGGTCTTGTGGGATTTAATTCGAGCTTTTTGGTGGTGGTGGTGGTGGCGGTGCTGCTGCTGCTGCTGCTGCTGGACAGGGACCTCGCTAGCTAGCCAGTCGAGGAAACGCCGCGAGAGCCCCAAATCAATCACACTATAGCTGCAGTGTCCCTTTCCCCTTCCCCTCCTCCTCCCTCCTTCCCGCCCTCTCTCCCTCAGCCCCATCCTAGCCGCCGTCCCGATACTCTTGTCCTCCTCCTCCTCCTCCTCCTCCTCCTCCATCTTTCCTTCCCTCCATCCCTCTCCCTCATCCTCCTCCTCCTCCTCCTCCTCTTCCTCCTCCTCCAAAAACTGCACCCAAAATGTCCATGCTACCTTCTCTGAGCGCGTCATCCTCTCCTCCACCTGCTCGCTGATTCGGCCCGCATTCTCACATAACCACTCCCGCGCCTCCTCTTCCTCCCTCAATAATCTCTTCTTCCCTCCCTCCCTCCCTTCCTCCCTCTCTACCTGCTCCACCACCTCCTCCACCACCGACGTGTACCCCTCCAATGTACTGCTCCCAATAGACTCGTTCTTTTCCTTTAAAAAGCCCTTAAATCTCTCCTGCAATCCCCTAGAGAGGTACCATCCCTCCTCCTCCTCCTCCTCCTCCTCCTCCTCCTCCTCCTCTTCCGTTTCCTCCACCTCCCGTTTCCGATCCTCGTCGCTGGACAGTTCACTGCTACTGCTGCTGCTACTGCTGCTATCGCTGTAACTGTAGCTACTCATCTCCACCTTCCTTTTTTTCCTTCCTCCTTTCCTCCCTCCCTTCAGCCACCATTTCAGCAGCGCCCATCCATTTTGAGTCTCCTCGTCCCCTGCCTCCCCCACGGCCTCTTCCACTCCCTCCCACTCTGCCAAAACCCTTACATCGCTCTTCTGTTTCATCTTTCGCACCACAACCTCCTTCCCCCTTTCCCTTCCTCCTTCCCTTCCTCCCCCTTGTGGCAGGGCTCTCTCTTCTCCGCCTTGCTCTTGTCCCACGCATCCCTCCTGCTCCTGCTCCTGCTGCTGCTGCTGTAGCAAGAGAGCGAAGTACACGGCTTCACACAGCAATCGATCAATAACCGCAGTGTAGTACACTGACTCGTACAAAGACAACCTCTCCCTCCCTTCCTTTCCCCCTCCCTCCTCCCCTCCCTCCCCTCCAAAACTCCCACCTTCTCTCTGCCCTTCACCGCCCTCCTTTCCTCCCTCCCTTCCTCCCTCCTTCCCGTCTATTTGTCTTTTTGCGCCTTTCTCTGCGGAAGGAGGGAGGAGATTCAGCTGGAGGGCAAGGTGGGGAGGGAGGGAGTTCCCTCTCAGGAAGTCTTGGCAACGGTCCATCAGTCGTTGACTCATCGCTTGCTTGGGCATCTGCACCCCTCCCTCCCTCCCCCCCCCTTCCTCTTCCCTCTCTTCCTCATCGGAGGAGGCGTCATCTTTGCCTAGGATTGATTGAGCTGCCCCTCTCTCCTTCCCGATAGCCATCCCTCCCTCCCTCCCTCCTCCTCTCCCATCCTCAGTGCCATCCCAGAGCAGCCTTCTCCCATCTCCGCCTCGACCAGCAATCCCTTCCTTCCTCCTTTCCTCGTCCTCGTCCTCGTCTTCCTTCATCTTTCCATTGTCATCCTTCCCTTGCTCCAAAAGAGGGGGAGGGAGGGAGGAAGGGGGAGGATGAGGCCACGACTGCCCTGTCACCCACTCCCAAAAGAGAGCGACGGATTGATGCACCACCCCCGAAGACGAGGAAGGGAGCGAAGAGGAGGAGGAGGAGGAGGGGGAAGAGGAAGCGAGAGAGGACTCGACGGAGATAACCCATCGCTGAAAGTCCTCGTCGCTGCACTTGGCTAACGACGACGGCGGCGGCGGCGGCGGCGGCGGCGGCTGCTGCTGCTGGTGGTGGTGGTGCTGCTGCTGCTGGTGGTGGTGGTGGTGCTGCTGCTGCTGCTGCCAAACTTTCCCCAGCAGTCTCTCAACCTTCAGCCCGTAGATAGCTCCACCTGCCAGACCCTTCGCCTCCCTACACCACGACTCAAACTCTTCCCGCCTCCTCCCTCCCATCCCTCCCACCATCCCTCCCAGCCTCCCTCCCCCTCCGATTTCGGAAGCGAAGAGACTGCGCCTTTCGGGCCTCTTTAATTTTGGGTCTTCCCTTCCTTCCTCGCCCTCGTCCTCGTCCTCGTCCTCTCTTTCCGACGCCCATCTTCTCTTCTTCCCCTTTTTCTTTGCTTCCCTCTTCTCGCCCTTCTCCCTTTCCTCCTCCTCCTCCTCCTCTTCCTCTACCTCCTCCTCTTCCTCCTCCTCCTCTACCTCCTCCTCCTCTACCTCCTCCCCGACCTCCCTCAGCGCCATCTCTCCCATGGCCGTCCCCTTCAAGTGAGAACCCTCCACTGTAACCCGGGGCAAGGGCAGCACCCAACCCTCCCTCCCTCCCTCCCTCCCTCCCTCCCTCCCCCGCCGACAGGCACGGCAGAAATCCACAAAATACTTCAAGGCCGCCCGGGTGCTCTTGTCACTCGTCCGCCTCTTCATCACTAGAATCCTTCCCTCATTCTTAGGGGCGAGGAAAAAATTAAACACGCGAGAGCGGTGCCACGGCATGCGTCGCCCTGCCCGCCCTCCCTCCCTCCCTCCCTCCCTCCCCCCTGCCGGTGCGCTCTCCACCTCTTCCTCCCCCCCCCGCATTTCCTCCTCCCATACCTCTATCTTGAACGCCCGTGCCAGGGACCGGGTGTACCGATAGGCAGTTATAGGCGCCAATGCCCTTCCTCCCTCCCTCCCTCCCTCCCTCCCCGCGGGTGGCGGCAAGGAAAGGAGATATTTTTGAAATTCGAGGGCCAAGGGCTCTTCAATGACCCCCAGCCCCGCGAAATGCGCGCGGAGGTTGGAGGCGATGCGGCCCGACGAAACGGGATTGTACAATGAGGAGAAGGAGTGGGGCTGGGGGAACGACGACGAGGAGGTGGTGGAGCGGTGCTGCGTGGTAGAAGGAAAGAGGGAGAGGGAAAAGGAAGGGAAAGGTGTGTGTATTCAGTGTGACAAGTCGAAGTGGAAAGAGGGAAAGGGATTTTCTTCAATAAGAGGAAATGGATGCCATCCTCGAAGTCGAACTAAAAAACGAAGGCCGCAGTACGCGTAGATGGGAGGGAGGTTGAAGAATAGGAAGGCGGAGGGGGGAGAAGGAGAAGGGAGGAAGGAAGAGGTGGGAGGGCTGGAAGGATGCGACTTTTTCAGAGAAGGACAAGGAGGGATCAAGATAAGGATACGATGGAAGGAGACAAGGCATACCTTATTATTCACACATCCAGCCCACCTCTCCCTCTCTCTCTGCCTCCCTCCTTCCCCACCTTCAGGTACTTCACAAACTGTCGCCAGGCGGTCTGCACGACTTGGGGAGGGAAACGAGGAGATGAGGCCGTTGCCAGGAGGTGGGACACTAGGCAGTGATGAGTGGTGATGAACGAGAGCGCCTCACAAGGACCCATGGCTGTGGGGGCTGGAGGGAGGGAGAAAGGAGGGAGGGAGGGAGGGAGGAAGAGAGAGGGAGCGAGGGGTAAGGACATACCGGCGGAAAATGAGGACCATTTCGGGAGAGATCCTCCCTCCTCTACCTCCCTCCCTCCCTCCCTCTTTCCGTCCCTACCTCTCCGTGGCCTAGCCCGATTAAATGTCTGGTGTAAGATGTACAGCGAAACGGTCAAGTATCCATCCGCCGTTTCCTTCCCTACTTCTCGCCCTCCCCCATGCCCTCCTCCTCGGCGCATCAACCATTTCTTGAAACCTCTCTTCACCTCCTTCTGAAGCAACACCAAGCCTGTCAAACATCCCCTCCCTCCTTCTCCTCCGCTTGCCGACGGTGAAGGAGGAGGAGGGGGAGGATCACAAAGAGGCGCATCATCCCTCCCTCCCTCCCTTCCTCCCTCCTCCTCCTCCTCCATTCCCATGTACTTGCAAAAGTACTTGAACGCCGTCACTCTCCCATAGGTCAATTTTGACCCTTCCTCCCTTAAGGCCTGCCTCCCCCTCTTCGTTCTCAACACTTTCATCGCCTCCTCTTTCTCGCCAAGGGAATACGAGGACATAACACCCTTTCCCCCCTCCTCCCTCCCTCCGGCAGGCACGGACGGTCCAACCCCGTTCCTCGACCTCCTCCCCCCCCCCTCCCTCCCCCTCATCCTAGCCAAGACTCGCCGAAGGAGATTGTTCATACTCATCACATGCTCCTGGGCCGTTGCCTCGGCAATAGGTCGGCTATTTCCGAGGGTCTCTTTCATCATCCATCGTCGAAAATCGTCCCTAAGACAGTCCTCCAGCACCTTCACATCCCTGCTCTTTGTCCTTCCCTCTTCTTCTTCTTCTCCTTCTCCTTTTTCCCTTTTCTCCTTTATCCCTCCCCTCTCCTCTTCCTCCTCGATGTCGGAGTCAGAGGACACCGACCTCTCGTCTTCTTCCTCGTCCTCCTCGTCCTCCTCGTCCTCCTCCTCACTACTCCCTCGGCCGCTACCCCCCCCCCCTCCTCCTCTTGTTGTTGCGGCTGCTGTCCCAACAGAGACAGCGGAGGAGCCCCGCGCCCATATGTTCTGCATTTGATCAAGGCCTAAGTAGTTTATTAGGTACCTCAAAGCCGACCGCTGTGTGTGTGCATGGTGGTATTTCTTATCATTGAGCTTATTAATTTATTATTTAATTACTGTGTGGTAGTATCCTTATTCGGTTATCATTTCTCAAGGATGTAATAATTTTCCTACTTTCGATGCATAGAAAGACAGCTGTGTGTGAGCACGTCGTATACGAACATAAGTCCGTCCTGTCCTTCCTTCCCTCCCTCCCTCCCTCCCTCATTCCCCCCTCCCTATCTACCTACCTTCGCTCGATCCTGCGACGCCGCGCCCAAGTTCTGCATATAATCTAAAAAGATCTGCTCGTTTGCCTTGTAAAACTCCACCACCTCCTCCTTCGTCTCCAGAACACTCCGCCCTCTTTCCCTCCCTGCTCCCTGTCCTCCTCCTCTTCCTCCTCCTCCTCCTCCTCCTCCTCCCTCTCCATCCCCCGCAAATCTCTTGCCCCCTCCCCTTCCTTCCCGCCTCATCACTCTCTCCAATAAGATCGCTAATATCCCATCGCATTTCATCACGTAGTCTCTTCGGGTAGAATCCTGTATTCCACTTACTCTCCCAATGTATTTCAACAAGCCCGCCTGCACTTCCTTTCCCAACCCTCCCTCGCCCCCACCCTCCCCCTCATGCAGCATCTCCTCCTCATCCTCCTTCCCCAGGATGAGGGAGGGAGGGAGGGAGGGAGGGAGGGAGTCTCCACGCACCCAGCAGCAGAATCGTCGCAGGGCGGTAATGACGGGCCGGGAACGGTTTTCCATTATTTCTTTCTCGAGGAGGGAGGGCGAGGCCTGCAGGGAGGACACGACGGATGAAACGTCGCCCATAGTCTGCCACGGCGGGGAAGGGAAAGAGGGTAGAGGGGGGGAGGGAAGGGAGGGAATGCTGGTGCTGTTGGAATCAGCAGCCGCCGCCGAAGAGGAAGGGGGAGGAAGGGAGGGAGGGAGGGAGGGGAGGAGGCGACGGAGGGCGTTTTGGGCCCACGTAAGTTGAATACCGGCGGTCTGGAGGTTCAGGGAAGGAAAGTGAAGCAGGAGCCAGTGTTTGTACGCTTTCTCAAGGGTAGGGGCGAGGAGAGGGGGGAGGGAGGGCGGAGGAGGGGGGGGGGGGAAAGGGTCCTCACCCCCACCACTGGAGGAGGGAAGGGAGGCACGACGTCGTGATTGAGTCGGAAGACCATCAGCAAATATATTCACATTAGGGGAGGAAGAGGGCGCCCCTCCTCCTCCCATCCCTGTCAAATTACTTGCGGGCGAAAAAAGGACATCCACCAATCTCCCCACATCGCCCCCCCCGCCTCCTCCTCCTCCTCCTCTTCCACCTCCTCCTCCACCCCCTGAAGATGACGAAGAGGCAAACAGCTGTCGCAGCTCATCACTCGCCCGGTCTTGCTCAAACGCCCCCTCTTCCACCCTGTAATTGCTCCTTTTTCTCTTCAACCGGTTCCTGTAAGTTCGGAGCGCAAACACCATCCGACTCACCACCTCCAACAGAGCCAACTCATGCCCTTCCTCCCTCCCTCCCTCATCCCCTCCCCACAAAACCAACACAGGATAGCTCCCACTGGGGCAGTACTTTTCCACCTCCCTCTTTTTCCTCACCACCAAATCCGCCACGGCCGGCCCATATTCGAATTTCAGATTTCTGAGGACCATGTGCTGGGTGTCAACGCCCACAATCTTTCCCTCACTCCTGATGAGCGGATCGAAACTGGCGTCGCGGACAATGGCGTCGACGCGTGCCATCACGGTCCGGAACCCTTCCTCCGTCATGTGCATGGCGTTTGGATGCTCTTCGCCGGAAGAGGAGGAGGAGGAGGAGGAGGAGGAGGAGGGGAAGGACGAGTCGCCGTTGCTTCCACGACGGGTACAATACATTCCCCCTGCAGAACTGCTGCTACTGCTGCTGGTGGTGCTACGAGCACGCAAGGCCTCGAGGACCTCCTGCTCCGTCGCCTCACACATCCACTTGGTATCGACCACATCCGGGTACTCTTGTCCTAACTTCAACAACAACTGCTTCACGGCCCCAATTTCCCTTGTCCGCGCGATATCAATGCTCACCAACCGATTCATCATCTCCATATTATCATTCTCTTCCATCTCCTCCTCCAATTCTATCACCCTCCTTCGCAGCCTCCCAATCTCCTCCCTCGCTCCCTCCAGAGTCAGATTCATCACCCCCTCTTCCCTCCCTTCCTCCCCCTCTCCCTCCATCCCCTCCTCCATCAAGCGTAAGATGCCTTCCGGGTTCGGAGCCATTGCCGCCACCCATCTTCTCCTTCCATTCCTGTCTCCTTCCCTCCCTCCTCCTTCTCTTACGAAGTCACCTTGTACCAACTTCACCCGTGCGGTCCTCTCCTTCCTCAACTGCTCCTCCATCTCTGCCTCCTTCTTTACGGCCGCCTCTCGCACCCGGCGTATCTCTTCTTCTAACCTTCCAACAGACCGTTTTCGAGCCTCTTCAGATTCGAACAGCTTTCGCTCGATTTGAACTTTTGAATGGTCAGCGGCCGAGACCAGGCGGACGCGGTCCTCTTCCACTTTCCGACACCAGGCTTTAGCAGTGGCGGCGTGGTCCTGAAGGGATCGAAGCTCCGTGTCTTTGTTGGTGAGGTGGGCACGCAGGACAGTGAGCTCATTGGCGGTGCTTGAAGGGGAAGAGGAGGAGGAAGAGGAGGAGGCTGCGAGGTGGTCTCGGAGGGTTTGGAGCTCAATTGTTTTTTGATGGAGCGCTTCTTCTTTCGCTCGAAGAGCATTTGTTAGTTCCTCGACCCTCGGGCAGTGAGAGGAGAAGGCGGAGCAGGAACAGGAGGTGCTGGGGCTGGGGCTGGTGCGGGCGCGGAGGGGGCTCGGAGGGGAGGCGCAGGCGGAGAAGGGGGGTAGGAACGGGGAGTGGGTGGCGTGGGTGGCGTGGAAGGTGTTGTTTAGGTACCCGCCTCCTCCTCCGCCACTGGCAGGGTCGGCTGTCGTTCGTGTGTGTGATAGTCTTGTTGTTGCTGCTGATTCGGCCGATCGTACTGCCCCTGCTGCCCATGCCGCCATTTGAGTCCTCGGGACCGTTACTCCCTCCATCGCGTCCGTCCTATTTTCCCTCCCGTCCTCTGCTTCCTTCTCCTCTGCTACAGCTGATGGCCATATAACTGCTTCGTCGAGTGGCGGTCTTGTCGCTGCCCCTGCCTCTTTCACCGCCTTGTCCCGGTCCTCTTCATCTCCGTGTGTGGAGTATCGCGCAATTATCAAACCCAGCGCGTCCCTGCTCCTACAGCTACTGCTGCTATTGTCATTGTTGCTGCTGCTAGGGTTGCCATTCCTTTTCTCATGCATAATTCCCTCGTCCAGCGCCAGAGCTTGAGAGGAAGAGGAGGAGGAGGAGGAGGAGGAGGAGGAGGAGGAGGAGGAGGAGGAGGCTGAGCTCGGATTTATCTTGGAGGGCGCAGTCGTAACTAGGGTCGCCGTGGAGGACGGGAGAGAAGGAGGACGAGGGACGGAAGGGGCGAGCCATGACAAGGGAGAGACGGTCATTGTGGTAGCACCAAAATGACCGGTGCCATTTGAGGGGCTGGGCAGGGGTCGAGGAAAGATGGAAGCGAGTGTTCTGAATTCACGTGCTTGGGCTGGAGGAGCATCTGCCATTGTTATGGCTGCCGCGCCGACCGCAGGGGCGGTAACAGGATTGAGAACCCCATGCACGCCACCCTTTTGATACTTTAGGGCCCCATCCACATCAGTGCTGTTGCGGCTACCGTAACTGTCTCGAGACGCTGTAGCGGGCAGGGGGGTAGTGCAGCCAGCAGCGGCGCCGCCGCTGGAAGTCGAGCCGAAAGGAGTATTTCCTCCGGCGCTGTCACCACCCGACGTCATAAGTGGCCGTGCTGGCGATGATTAGATGCAGTTTCTTGGGTATCGCAAATCTTGCTTCCCAGTTGGCCCTTGCGACGTTGCCGGCACTGAGGTCTTGCTCTGGAGCGTCGTCCGGCGAATACTTGCGGGATAAAACGAAGGCTGCCGGATGGCTGTTAGCCTATGGTTTCAGGTAGACTGGACAAATAAAGATTGCGATCATTTTATGATGAAAGGTGTTATATGTAATTAAACCAATGATGTATGGAGTGTGACGGTGTCGGCACAAATGCATTCGGCCTTCCATGTCCCTCGCACCCCAGGCGGTGCCCTTAAATCCAGCCGATTGGTTACAAAAATGACACGCGATCAGCTGTGAAAACGTCGCATCGGAATGCTTTCCAACTGATTTTTGTGTCGCAGCTTGACACAGGCGCTGAGTTGGGGAATGCGAAGAAAAACTGAAGTTTCCGCGACCGATTTGATCAGTACCATAAAATCCCTCTTCTAAAATGGAGGGCCCACGTCGCACATGGTCAGCCCTTCCTCGGAACCAAAAAGAACAGGTCCAATACTGTAGAATTTGCATAGAAAGGCAGTGGTAGGGGTTCAAGCGCTGGCGAATTGCTCCTCAGTTTGAATGGGGAGGTGAGTGCGAAGGAGATGGGGAGGTCGGCGACGTTACTGCGGGGGATGAAAAAAGAACATTAAGCGTGAAGGACTGAATCCACTGTCACTTCATAGACGATTATCGCAGGTAAGCTTGGACATGGACTTCAGTGACAAAGTAGAGCGCAAGCCACCCCCCTGCATCGGAGGGTGAGCCATGGAAGCGTGCTGGCGCTCGCGGAATATGGAATTAGACGGGGAGGTTGGAAATGGTTGCCGCTTGACACGTTTACCACGCACAGAGTACTCCGGACGACCCCAAAGGCATCAAAACACACACCATACGTTAAAAACATATGGATGCTACTCTTCTGGATTCAAGCAGAAGTTTTCGAAAAAGGCTTCGTCTCCTCCGGCCCATCTTTCTGGCCCAGGAAAAGAGCGGGTCGTCTTTGCCGCGCACATCGCGTACACGAAAAGCATGCGACATAACGCACAGGAGAAAATGATGCGAACATTCTGTTTTACGTATGCCTGATAAGCCAATACCTCATTTGTTACATCTTCAGATATGAATTCCCCAGAACGCTGCCGTCGTCGCCTCTTCTCCTCAATACTCCTACTTTTTCTTGAGCTCATATTTCCCAAACCCACAACGAGCTTCCTCCCTGCTCCGCTGCACAGCCGCAACAGTTGCAGCACTCTTTATCAAAGCGTTTCCCCCAATCAACAAAACGACCGCTCCGAAGCAAGCGCGCCAACATCCTTGTGGCAGCGCCTTTTCCAATCCACACCCAGGCGTTCGAGGGAATATGAAGAAGAGCTTGAAGCAGTTGCAACCCAGGTAAAATACCTGGAGCAGCAGCACCGATCAGAGTTGGCTAGTTTTCGACAGAAACTGGAAGAGCAGTGGCAGGAACAGCAATCCAATAAGTGGAAGGCGTTACCCTACGCGGGCACGTGGACAGTGGAATTGACAGGAGGGAATTACGTGCATTGCACCCCAATCTTCAACCTGGGAGGCCTCTGGTTTCGCTTAGTGCTGACTGAGAAGATAGCACAAAATTGCAAAGGCCCTATTCGAGGGAAATATTCGCCAAGGGTGGAAGCAAGGGAGGGCGAGGGCGGGCGACCTGTTGGGGTATTCGTTGAGTATTTGCCATCATCCAGCACCGGAGAAGGAGGAGCAGCAGCAACAGCAGTGCCTTGCTTGCGGTGTCGCTTCGAGCTGCTCAATGACTTGAAGGAAAATTGTCAGATTGAGAAGGAGGAAGGGGAGTTGGCGGAGTGTGAGTCAGAGCCTACATTTCTGAATGCCGCCGGAGGAGCTTTAGGTGTCCCTCACTTCACGGACGTCTGCGACCACCCTCCTCCTCCCCTTCCTCTTCCTCTTTCTCGCTTTCAACAGCTACAACAGCCAGAAGGACAAGAGCAGCAGCCATCAAAAGTACTTGTCGGATTTGAGATTTCTCTATGCGCCGTAAAGTTTTTAAGTGTTACTGAACAAGCGCAAGCTATGAGGGAGGCATGGGTGAGGACGGAGGCAGCAGTGGAGGAACAGGTGAGAGCCGTTCTGGTGAAGGAGGAGGAAAGCAGGGTTACCGCGGAGTTGCATGTGAGAGAAGCCGGAGAATGGAGGGAAAGGGTGGACATGAGGTTCTTTGACGAAGGAGGGAGCGGTAGAAGAGGCGGTGGAAAGAGTGGTGAGGAGGAGAAACTTTTTGTGGAGGATGACAGCGATGAAGAAAGCGACGATGACGATGAGAACAGGAAGTAGAAAAAGGATGCAAACGATGAGAAAGAGAAGCGTGAAGAGAAGGAAGGATTACGGACAGGCGCGTGTAATGACGATAAGCGTCATCGTGAGAATACGGTTGGCAGGGAGGCAGAGGGAGAAGAGGAGGTGAAACACACGAACAAGGGCGAGGAGGAGGACGACGAGGACGAGGACGGGATAGAAGAATAATATTAATGGATATTAATGAATAGACAAGAAAATCGAAGGTGACGAGGACGTGAATAAACAATAGGAAAAGATGAAGGGAGCGTGATAAGTGATAGACCAATAGTGCGAAAAATTAAAGACCCCGCTTCAGACAAGAGAAGAAAACAAGTAGGACATCGAAGGAGGGAAATGAAGTAGCCGAGGAAAGTAATGCAAGGAATAGCGCGGACGAAAGAATGCAGAGCAGTAGGTCGCACTTTTTTCTGTTCTTGTGTTACACTTTTATTGAATGGGTTCTTTGATTATTGATCTAATTTGGTACTCTCCCACCATTTCCCCCAGTCTCTGTCTCCGCCTTTTCTCACCGCTATTTTCAGTCTCCACCTTCACAAAATTTCGGACCACCCCCTTCTCTCCTTTTCCACTCCCCTATGCTAGCTCTAACCCCCTCCTATCCATCTCTTCCATCCTCCTCCTTCCTCTCGTCACATCATACGTCCCTCCCTCTTGCTTTCCTCCCCTTGCTTTACTCCTTCTTACGACTCTCCGGGTACGGCTTGAACGAGCCAAAGACGTGGTCCCACAGCATGAGGTACTGCCCGTAATTCGATTCGGGGAACCAATGGTGTACATCGTGGTTCCTCACCTCATACAGTCCACTGCACCACCCGCTCGTAGACACGTCGAACCGAGTGTGGTTCAAAGAAGCCAAAAAACCTCCTAGCACAATAAATACTAATGAGGTGTATACGTGGACAGGGACCACAAACCTGGATACCAACCACAGGGCGAACAAATGGTTGTATTCTCCGATCAAGAATTCGACGGGGTGGACGTTAACGGCATCGACGTTACCACGACTTGGCGCCTTCTGACGGTGATGATGTTTGTGGATGTATTTGTACACACTCCGGTGATGCAAACACCGGTGGAATAATGTGTAGAAGAAATCGTATGTGACGTAAAGTGATGGCAAGGCGACCAAAGTGTTCATCCAAGTGAGCTCGGAGATTTTCCAAGCGAATTGAGAAGGGCTAGACGAAAACCATTGGAACTTGAGGAGGTGGTAGGAGAAGAGGGTGGTGGCTAGCTTGTTGAACGATATAAAAATCAAGTCCCACTTTTCAAGGACATCCAGGTGTTTCCCTCGCACAGGAATGGAGGCTGCTCGGCGGGCATGACCGAAAACAAAGACTAGACACGCGAGAATCTCGAGCCCGGCTAGCACGAGGAGTCCCCATAGGATGTAGTGGTGGGGGAGCCATGTTTGTGCATTGTAGAGAAGGAAGACCGCGCCACCTGCCCCTTTCAGCAGCAGGTCGTCGTCATCAACAAGAAAGAATTGTTGAAGGAGTACACGGGCTGTGGAGGAGGCCATGGTTTGCGATTGTCCCAACCAATTATAAGGCCAGGGCCACCGGCAGCGTGGTGGAGAGGGGAAGGACGCAGGCAGGATAAGGGAGGGTGGCTGTTTTTTTGTGTGGATTGGGTGGGTGGGGATGAGGGCTGGGGGTTCGAACACCAAAAATTGCTGCGACATTGCCGGCAAGGGGTTGCACTGCACGATAGGGAATGGTTTTGAGAGACAAAGGGTGACACGATGTCTTCATCAGTCCAACGGTCAAATGCCATGACTGAGAGGAGAGAGAAATGCATGCTAACACAGTGGCTTCTTTATGTGTGCTCGAAAAGTAGACGGGCAGCATGTGTTTCTCATATGATATAGGAAGGAAATGAAGAATGATGTGCTGCGTCAGCAGGCGTGTGGGAGCCTCGCAAAACCGCACAGCGTCCAGAGAGGTCACAAAGCAGCAGATGACGCACATGCCGACCTAGACCATCGCCGTTGTTTCGTGCATGCGCGTGTATAAATCTATGCGTGCACAGGAGGAGGGTGACACAGAACAATCGTGACCCCGTCGGAGGTTGGGAACATGGTCGTGGAACGCCGCCGATAACGGCCAGATTATGCCTACTGCCTACGTGCGCTGCCTGGAACGGAGGGGCAAAGACATACCAGCACACATCAATCATCTTGCTTGAAGGGCTGGTCTACTCCCACGCGAAGTATGCGTTCCGACTGTCAAACACTGTCACTGTTGTTCCCACTCCTCTACCACTCTCACAAACACACAGAGTCACAACACCATGCCACTATCTCCAACCTCCGCCGTTGGCCTCGCCCGTGGCATTGCACTCCAGGCCTGCCGCCAGACCAGTACAGCTCTGAAGCGATCTCTACCCTCTTCTTCCTCCTCCTCTGCATCGTCTCCCCCACACTTTTCCGGCCACCACAAGTCTTTTCTCCAGCTACAGCAGCCGCAGCGGGGCTTTGCCACTGAAACAACCCAAGCTACGCCCGTCCCTCCCCCTCCTCCTTCAGGGCGCAATCGAGTGTATCCTGCAGTCCTTTTGATAACATTTGCATCAGTGGGATATGTGATCATGACGTGAGTCGAGTAGGCGGTGAGGGAGGGAGACAAGGAGTGGGGCAGGGGGGGGGAGGTTGAATGCGTGTAGGGTGTCGAGGGAATCAAGTCTTTGTTTGTCGATTTTCTTCTCCTCTTTCTTTCGATGCTTGCATATCTAAGTCCCCCTACTTGGTTGCATGCCCCTCAGCTCTGTGGTGGCCCTCCATGTTTCCCCATTCCCCAATGCACACAACCCTCCTTCCCCGCATGTTCTCTTTCTTTCACTCCCTTCCGCAGGCCGGACGATGAGAACATTGACACCAAAATAATGGAGGCCGTGAAAGCCCGTCTTCCTCCTAAAGTAGACGGAGAAGAGGGCCAAGCAACATAAGCAACAGCACCATCAGCTGCGGCAGCAGTGGCAGCAGCAGGAGAAAGCGGCAGCAGGGGATGATTGATTCAATCATCACCAAGAACTCCAGCATTGTATCCAACAAAAGACAATGCGGACGTATTGTGTAGAGGAGAGTGACAGCACGCTTATTGTAGACGAGGGAAGACAAAACGACGTGCGGGGGCAGATATGCACTGGCCGAAAATCCCCCCAAAAAAAAGAGTAAAGAAAGCTTTTCGTCAGAGGGGAACGGGGTGGGGTGGGGGGGGCTTCAAGGGGGGGGGGCCTTCAGGGGCTGATAAGGTTAAATAAGGGAGGAATAATTGTGCTCTAACTTTCGTCTCGCGGGCTTTGGCCAGAGGATGGATGAAGGCCCGGTCGGAGTATAGAAACATATGTGCGGATGGGTGAGGGCAGGTGATGGCCTGATGGAAAACGAAGGAAGAGCAAGGATGGAGGCCACGA